>JACEIK010000151.1:413599-443949 GCA_018107945.1 Datura stramonium | reverse complement strand
GTCAGGGGTAAAAATGGAAAGGGAAATTTTTTCCCATGTTTGTTGCTTTTGGTTTGTTTCTAGTGTTTATACTTCTTTAACCTTTACTATCTTAGTATATAAAGATAAATATTCTATCCTTTTAATAGGAGGACCCTTTTAAAGCAATAAATAAAGTTAATAGAAGACATTAAAGTTTGTCCACAAAAAGTAATGCTATAGGGTTTTTTACGATCGAATTGGATATGAAAATTTTTATTTGAAATTTCAGTTATTGGATTGTAATTTGAAATTGTAATCCAAATTCATTCTGAATAAGCTTGGATGAATTGAGTTTTGTAAGTTTGATTTTGAATTAATCGGCTTTGATATATCTTTGAGCATTTAAGACTGACCACAACAACTAATAACAATCTCAATTCACCAAATAATCTGCTTCTTAAAAATGTATAACTTTCTATAGTTAACTAGTATTGAGGTCATTCTGTCTCTCGTGTCGTGTAACTTCATACTAGACTTAATATTATAATTTCAACCTCTGAAAAACTCAAATTGATTTCGAAAAGGCCGAAGGCGTCACAATCAAGAAAACACAGTATTCCACAAACATATCAAAGTCGAGGCATTGACATCTCCCCTTCAATTCATGCTCTAACTTTAATTAGCGATTTCGAATTTGAACCCCGTCATTAAAATTTTTTAAAAGTATTAACAAAATTAGTGTTGCACATAGTTTTTACCAATTACAAAAAGTTAGCAATACATTATCAAAAGGGCAAAATACATGTTTAAATTTTTAGAAGGGTAATTTAGGGATTGTCTCCACAATCAAGGATAGGCCAAATGACCGACAAGTTGGAGAAAGCAATTGACAGAAAGATGAGGGAGGTGGAAATGTCCATAATGCCCATGGACTTCACTGAATTTTGGTTGCAGAAAAATGTCAGTGGGGTCTTAAGATGTCTGCATATGGGAACATGACTCCATTTGATTTGTCTTATAATAATAGAAACTTGTTGGATTTGACAACTGGATTTTGCTCCTTTCAATTGTGATTGGTCCTCTAGAATACACTGATTGGTTTCTTTTATTTACCAATATCAGGTACTCACTTCGAGACTTCGATTAATCCCGATCGGTTCACGTTAGAGTAATAAAAAAAGAAGAAGGTATTTTGATGAGTAAAGTATTTCGTGCTAATAGGTTTTGATAAGGGGTCACATTTCAAGAGGTGTGAAATAGACAGCTTAAACTAATGCAAACATTAATGACTGTTTTCACGGTTCAAATCTGTGACCTATAAGTTACATAGAGACAAGTTTACCGTTACTCCACATCGAAATATCTCATTTTGAAATAACCGACTTCGTCCTCAGGAATCGAATTTGAGACTTTTAGTTAAAGAACGGAGAGGTACTTGCCCCCGCCTGCAACCTTTAGTGGTGGTAACAAAACCGTTTGTTCTGACAAAACTTTCAAAATCTACTTATTTTAAAAAATGTTTTTCATAAAAGTAATTTTGAAGAGTAACATATTGTATTTAATTAATCAATTTGAAAATCACTTTTGCTACTATTTGGAGCAATATTTTGTATTCGATCAATATTCAAAAAGTGTTTTGAGAAAAAAAAAATACTTTTTTTTTAATTTCAGAAAAACAATTTTTACTAATACTCAAAAGCATTTTATTTTCTCTAAAATTTTATCGAACATTTCAGCATTCTAAAATAAGCATTTTTAACTTTTCGAAAACTTAATCGAACAGGCTATTAGTCTCAAATTAATTGGAGTCTAACTATATGAAATTTCATAATTCTTTTGCTCCATTAAAATATTAGTTTTCCCCCACAATTTAATTTTTAGTTTTTTTAAAAAAAAAAAGGAAAAGGAAAACAAGGGGTAGAAGTAATGAGCCAGTAAACTAAATTAAGGGGGAATTTTTATATTAATCATTTGACTTTACTGCTTTGGATCTCTATGATTACAGAACAAATTTACTTTAATTTTTTTTTAATCTTTTAATTTATTAAAAACAGAGATATTATAATTTTTCTGGGAAGTCGAGCTGAGAGGTGCTGTTTGCTGGAAATAAAGATGACCGACATGCCCTTGCCTCCATTAGTCTATGTATAACGTGTGTTTCCGTCGATTTAAAATTTAAATTTTATGAGTTTAAGTTCAAAATTATATCGTAATATATTAGGTTGAAATTTATTATTATATTAATTTAATGAACTTTTTAATATATAAATAGAATTTTGAGCTAAGATTATTAAATTTAAATGAATATATTATTCCTTCGTCTCGATTTAGCGCTTGAATGGCGGCTCAAGATCAGCCTGATGAAAACCTTATATTTCCTGAGGAGGTTCTACCATGTGGAAATGCTCTTTAATGAAACTTTAGTCTTAGCTGGTTGTGACCAAGAAACCACTGGTTATCATTGTTTGACATGACACAAAGTTTAAGAAAAAATAGAAGATTTTTAAAATTTATGGTCTAAAATAAACCTCATATATTCGTACGACGAATTTTAAAGTTAAATTATTTCTAATTATAGAAAGATTATATTCTTTTTAGGATGGACTAAAAAGAAAATTATGTCACATAAATTGGAACAGAAGGGATACCTTATATCCGCCAATATTGTTTCAGTACACATATCTTTCTCACTTAATCATAATTAATTAGTGTAAATATTTTAAAATATTTAATCATGATAATTAATGTGTCTCGATGTAAACATTGAGTGTGAGTTAGTAGCATAGCAACATAAAGTGAAGAGTAAGTGAGTAACCAGTTAAACATCCTTTATCAGAATAATTTACGAAGTATATAGACTATGCATATAGATAAAAAAAAAGATACTTATATATATAATATTTGACATTATATATATAATAGATTCTTCAATTTTTTTATATTTTAAAATGCGTTTTAATGAAAATCTTGATTCCGCTGCTCGAATAGTATAAATGTATAATAATGAATCATTTCATAGGCAAATGATGCCCCATGTGAGGTCCAACTAGTAGTACAGCTTTGGTGACAGTGAAGCATTGTCTGGGAAAACATATGCACAATGCTATTTCTTAGATGTAAATGGCTTAACCACTATTATATTTTGATAACAATTGATTATAAGTTAATTAGTGTCATTAACTAAAATATAAAATTGAAAAGTTATTTGACTTTTTTTAAAAATTTTGTTATTTGACTTACAAATTCTAAATCTCAACTCAATACTGAATGACTTGTAAAAAAATAATTTTTTTAGGTAATTAAATTAACCACATAAAATATATTTATATATATTCGTCTTAATAAGCTAATATTTCATAAAAATTTTTACTTAAAATTGATGTGTATACTTAAAAAAGATAACATAAAATATATGATTTAATTTAAATTAAATATTCTGACAAATTTAAAAAACGGAACATATATTATCTTACTACACTATTGTTTTGGTGCATATGTGTAATTATGTTTATAGAGAAAGTGAGTAGTAATTTGAGATTACAATTTAATTAATTAATTAATAATCAATTACGGATTAGTCATGTGCTAAACTTGTCGGTGGATTAATTAGGTACAATGTCTATTAAATATATAACATTATAGCAACAAACTAACCATATGACAGTTTGGCCGAGTGGTCTAAGGCGCCAGATTTAGGCTCTGGTCCGAAAGGGCGTGGGTTCAAATCCCACAGCTGTCATTTTTTATTGCTAGGGCACAATAGTGATCATTCATAATGGTATCACCTTTTAACCGCTTATCATAGTCATTGACCTTTTATTATTGCTAGTCTCAGAGGTGGCTGGCGTGACGGTGACGGTTGGTTTATATTAAGAATCGACAATGTTGATGGTGGTGACTAAAAAATATGTAGTGGTCTACGATGTGTTAGTAGCAACTGGCGGCGTTGTTAGTTGTGATGACAAAGGTGATTCATAGTAGGGTGGTGGTAGTAAGTGATCGTGGCGGTAGAGGTAGCAGCGGTAGTGATGGCGGCGGTGGTAGTGGCGATAGTGAATATAATTATAATGATGGAGGTGATATGTGTAGTAATGACTGACAGTAGTAGTTGCAATCTTTAATTTATTTTCTAGTATTGTGAGTTGAAAAGTTGTGATGGATAATTAGTTAGTTTAATAAATAAAGTTAATATAAGTTAACATAAATTGTATCTGATTTTAAAGTCTTAAATGTTAGGACTTTTAATGTAGTTCAAATAAGGAAAGATTTTAAAAAGTAAAATTTTAGTCAATTTTAAAATGCTAAATATTAGGAGTTCTTACTTTTTACAAATAAGCAAAGATTTAATAGCTATAATTTTAATTAATTTAGAAGTCCTAAATATTAAGATAATAATTAAATGATAATTATTTAAGAAAAAATAGTAAATGACAATTTTATCTATTGTGAAGTCTTTCAGTAAAGGTCAAAAAGTTCACTCAATATTTCTAAGGAATTTCACACTTTTAATATAGTATAGATTATTAATCTTTTGCTGTTTCAATTTCTGTGTTGGAATTATTTTTTCCTTCTAATTATAGATTACATGAACGTGGCTATCAATTTTAATTATTTCATGTTATTTCTCCGTCTCAAAATATTTGTCCTTCTTACTAAAAATATTTATTATTTTAGAAGTTTAAAATAAAATTAACTATTTTTTTCTCATTTTATCTTTAGCGGTAATTATACTTGAAGACAGTAGAATACCTCAATTATGTTAAAAACTAACCATATGACAGTTTGGCCGAGTGGTCTAAGGCGCCAGATTTAGGCTCTGGTCCGAAAGGGCGTGGGTTCAAATCCCACAGCTGTCATTTTTAAACCGCTAATCATAGTCGTCGACCTTTTATTATTGCTAGTCTCAGGGATGGCTGGCGCAATAGTGATCGTTGGTAATGATGGTATCACTTTTTAACCGCTTATCATAGTCGTCGACCTTTTATTATTGCTAGTTTCAGAGGTGGCTGGCGTGATGGTGGCGGTTGGTAATAGAGGTTGTGATGGTAAAGTTGGTTTATATTAAGAATCGACAATGTTGATAGTGGTGACTAAAAAATATGTAGTGGTCTACGATGTGTTAGCAGTAACTGGCGGCGTTGTTAGTTGTGATGGCGAAGGTGATTCATAGTAGGGTGGTGGTAGTAAGTGATTGTGGTGGTAGAGGTGGCGGCGGCAATGATGGTGGTGGTGGTAGTGGCGATAGTGAATATAATTATAACAATGGAGGTGATATGTGTAGTAACGACTGATAGTACAACATTAGTGGTTGTCAGTAGTTCTCATGAACTTGTGATGTCAGGGGCGGTTGGTGATAATGATAATGGTTAACAATGGCGGCAGAGGTAGTAGGTGGCGCTGGTGACTAGTGGTTGGCGATGGTAATGGTAGTGGNCTCAAGTTCATTATGCAAGTTAGGAAGTCATCTTCATGGTAGTGGTGGTTGTGATGATATAAGCGATTAATGGTGGTGACTGGTGGTTGCGCATAAAGTGATGGTGAAAATTATTCACACAAACATACATCTTAGTTATATTAAAACTCGATTTTAGATCTTAATGATTAAGACATGTTTGGATGAAATAAGTGTTTAAATCTCAATAAAAACAAATGCAGTTAATGGTCTGAGGTCTGAACCATTCAGATTCAAACCTCCATTAAGTGCAAACAAATGAGGCCTTACGCAAGCGTCTTGCGCGTGTCTCTCATATTAATAAGAATAAAAATTTAGAAAGAAATTATTAATTTCAAATTGATAAATAATTATATTCAAGAATTTGATTGAATCCAGTAGTTCTTTCTTCAATTTGTTCTAATACTTGTTTCCATGAACAAAAACGTCAAATAGCGTTTGGTTGAATGTTAAAAAAATGTTCGCTTTTACACGAGCACTTACATGGATGCGTTATATGTATATTTTATGTTAATTATTATAAAATTTGTATCTACATTATTAACAGATTAACATTTAATATAAAATATTATCATTACGAAGATGTATTGTAATACAAGGTTGTATAGTAGATAGAACATATAGTGTAAGTTATTAGTTTAAATAATTAACACTTACGAAATCATATTGTCAGTTACTACTGACTTGTTTTAGCACTCATAAATTGATATCATATCACAAATACATTTATTTATTTGTAATTGATCGTCCAAACCAAGAAAGACTCATCAAAATTAATGGAAACAATCATTAATACTTACATTAGAGTAGACTGTCTATATCACATTACTTGGTGTGTGATTCTTCTTTGAACCTTATTTAACGTCAGATGTTTTATGCACCGACCTGTCTTTTTTTCAAATTATATTTTCAAAAGTCCTAACATAAGACTGATTTATATTATAAGTGTAATTTTATTCAAAGTGTAATTATTTCTTAAAAGATGAAATTTTAATCTCTTTTTATATTTTCAAATAAGGAAGGATTTAATGCATAAAATTTAGTTAATTTTAAAATCGTAAATATTAAAAAAAATAATTAAGTAATTATTTGGTCGTGTGAATCCTATATTTAAAAGGGTAAAAATGTAAATTTTTTGCTATGAGACTTCGCACTTCAAATATTTAGTAATAACTTAATTTTAAACTTTTTATTTACCGTTTATAAGATGATTTCTGCTCAATCTCTCTCTCTCGATCTTTCTCTCTTAATTTATGTGTCTAGTCAAACGCTTTCACATAAATTAAAATGGAAAAAATAATGTGAATTTAACTAAAGAGATTAAATAATAAGAGTACTTGATTAATTGAAATAACTTAAAGTATGTTGTGTTTACACACACGCGTATATATGAGATACAACTTTTGAAAAAGAAGAAGAAGAGGGGCAGGAGGAGGAGGAGGAAGAAGAAGAAGAAGAATATGAGGAGGAGAAAGAAGTAGTAATAGTTCAATGTATTAATGCATAATAAAATTACAATCTTTAATTTATTTTCTCGTATTGTGAGTTGAAAAGTTGTGATGGATAATTAGTTAGTTTAATAAATAAAATTAATATAAGTTAACAGAAATTGTAACTGATTTTAAAGTCTTAAATGTTAGGACTTTTAATGTAGTTCAAATAAGGAAAGATTTAAAAAGTAAAATTTTAGTCAATTTTAAAATGCTAAATATTAGGAGTTCTTACTTTTTACAAATAAGCAAAGATTTAATAGCTACAATTTTAATTAATTTCGAAATCCTAAATATTAAGATAATAATTAAATGATAATTATTTAAGAAAAATATTAAATGACAATTTTATCTATTGTTAAGTCTTTTAGTGAAGGTCAAAAAGTTCACTCAATATTGTTAAGGGATTTCACACTTTTAATATAGTATAAATTATTAATCTTTTGCTATTTCAATTTCTGTGTTGTAATTATTTTTTCCTTCTAATTATAGATCACATGAACGTGGCCATCAATTTTAATTATTTCATGTTATTATCTCCGACTCAAAATATGTGTCCTTCTTACTAAAAATATTTGTTATTTTTAAAGTTTAAAATAAAATTAATGTTATAAATATATGACCACCTGAAGATGGTCATCCATCCAAAGGCACGATATGGTTGGATGCATATGAGGTTTCAAGACTATAAGTCTGTTCATGAGTATAACTCATCAACATTCAAAATTATTTCAAAGTTGAAACTACGTGGAGAAACTATTAATGATGTTGATATGATTGAATATGTGGTAGTACACAAAATTAATTGAGAGCTCCGGAAGAGCTAATGCGAAGAGCCAATGTATTACCACATGAAGGAATGAAATTATTGTAGTAAGTCTCAAAAGGAAACTTATGTTTCAAGGACTTGAAAATTAAGACTATAAATTATTGGAATATCTATCTTCATGTTAATACAATTGAAGCGGGTTATAAATATTTATGTAAGAGATTACCCGCCGTTTTTGTATTTGTAGTATATAAATATGGGTGCGATGATGAAATCATACGAAAGTAAACCAGAAGTCCATCAAATAAGTTAGCATAACTCTGACAATATCCCAAGCTCAAATGTGACGCAAAAATAATTGAGAATTCACGTGGCTATATGTTGAAGAAATAAAAGATTCTTCAAGAATTCTCTTGTGTTGCTTGTTCTCGTGATAGGATGATCTTGATCAGCTAAGATTGGAATTATATTCTCGGAATTTTGAAACTTATAAAAGGGTGAATATGAGTCCATTCACCTACCATGTGAACCGCTTGTTAATAGATGCACCTATGGTATGGTCACATGTATTTCTGATATCAATTTGTCAGCTGATTTTAAAGGTTGTTGCCCGAATTATTAAATTATATAGTTTTAAATTATAAAAATCATGTTGATAATGCTGATTCATATCTATGTTGGTTTAGCAAAATTGTATGCCTCCAATTAAAGCTAAATCATTGGTTATGAGAATAAACTCCAAATAAAATTTGGCATGAGATATGTTTATTTTAATATAGCAACACTTGAATGCATCAAACCAACAAGGTTTCCCCTACTCACAATTGGTTCAGGGTCGTGAACCAAAATAATTTCATCTAAAAATTTGAATGTGCTTATATGATTCAATTGCTCCACCACAACGCATAGAGATGAGTCCCTAAATGAGTTTGGGGTAAATGTTAGTTTTTCTAACATTAGGGGAGAAGTGATTAGCAACTGAAAATTGAGTGTGGGATGAATTAGATCCTTGGGAAAAAAAAGTGAACTTAAAGTTCAATGTATAATTCACTGTAAAATATTGCAAATCAATTGTCGATATATTTGCAAACTCTATTTTATACCCAAGAAATGCTCCAATGAAATGTCCCAATATGCACCAGACTGGAAGCATAGGACAACGGTTCCAATATAGAACTCCTTTGAAGAAGGAGATGAGCAAATGATTAAGATGGTCATAATGATGAGGCAAGTGCTTTAATAAAGCACCACGACATAACACTTCATAAAACCTTGAAAATGTCTAAAAAAATTCGAAAATGACGAAATGAAGAGATCTCAATAACTTATGTCGCATTGAAACTGGAGCATCAAAATGATCTTCGATGATAGTAACGCTCAATATTATAAATATTGATGAGGATCTGAATTCAAATATGTCGTAAAGGTATGGATGTATAAATGATTGGCCAATTAAAATACGCAATTCAAGTATAATGCCGTTGGATATAAATGAATTCTTGTGGAATAAAGATTTTTCAAATTTTGACATTATTATATGGAGAGGTCCTATTGTGGTGGATGCAATTATGTTGAGGTTCCTCATAGGTTTGGCAATATATGAAAACTTGATATGAGCATAATGAAATTATTTTCATGTCTAGAGATACTCGAAGGATATATGAAAATCCTCAAGGATTTAAAAGAACGAAGAAATTTTTAGTCCTTAAAGATATAGTCTTCTCCTACTAGAGACATTGGAATGCACAAACACATATGTATCTAAAGGGATCACCGATATGAGTTTATATTATTCTAACAATTATACCTGGATTTTGTTGAAGGTGCTGATGCCATTTATCCAATCACAAAGCTCACATCTCAAATCGGCTACGTGTTCATATGTGGAGGTACTCCAATATCTTGGAGATCTACAAAGCAGTCTCCTCTAGGCTACTTCATTAAATCATGCCGAGATAATAACTATTCATGAAGCAAGCTGAGAATGTGTGTGGTTAAGGTCCGCGATACATCTCATTAGAGAAAAATGTGGTTTGAAATGTGACAAAGTACCCACAATTTTTGTATGAAGATAATGCAACAATGCATAACACAATCTGAAGGGAGGATTCATAAAGGAGATAGAACGAGCTTATCTCGCAAAGTTTTTCTGCCATGAGCTCCAAAAGAATGGTGATATCAATGTGCAAACATCTATCCACATTATGTGTGGCTGATTTATTTACCAAATCTCTACCAATTGCAACTTTCAAGAAGATGGTGCACAAGATCGATGCAAAGATTCAATGATGTTCTAATAAGAGGGAGTTAATACGCGTACTCTTTCCCTTACGAGGTTTTGTCCCACCGGGTTTTCCTTGTAAGGCTTTTTAATGCAGGGCAACCAAATGCGTATTATTAGATATGTGTACTCATTTTCCTTCACTAGAATTCTTTTCCCACTCGGGTTTTTTCTAGTAAAGTTTTATCGAGGCACATTATCTATCAAATAGACATTCAAGGAGGAGTGTTATAAATATATATTTTCATTTATGGTGAATGTCTATTTCTTAAAAAGGAAAATTAGGTTTGTGATTTGGGGGACTAAGCTAGTTTTCCCCATAAATTAAAGCAACAACTATTGAAATAACTTTAACTCCTCAAGAGGATCTCATCAAGAGAAATAAGAACTTCTCTCTTTCTCTACTATATTCTTGTTATTTCTTTATTATTTCATAACAATTAATTAATTTTTTTCTCATTTTATCTTTAGCAGTAATTATAATTTTGAAGACAAGAAAATACCTCAATTATGATACATAAATAGAACAAACATTCAATAAAGAGAGATTATATCTTAAATCATAAATAAGGATAAAACAGTCAAACACTTCTCCTAATTAATAATTTCTTAAAGAACATGGACAAGAAATACGACAAAGATTTTAGAGAGGGAGTATTGGTCACGGGGATTTTTACATTTGATTTGTTAATTTGATCTCGTCAAAATTAGCTTTTCATCGGTTATTCCTACGCAAATGCCCCTATTTTGGTGGACTTTAATTTGTGCCCTCAAATTTGATGGTCTTTAATTTTTCTTCAATACTTGACGTAAAAAAATAATCGGTCGAATGTACCATCAACATCAATAATAAACAATTTTCTCTCTCACGAGGTAAAATTGAGTTTAGAATTTACAAGTTATGTTATAAAAGACATAACCTATAAAACTTGTTCGAAAGGAGAAAAAGTTCTCTAAACTTAATCCAAGCGAATTAAATACTACATAACTTATGACAGATAACTTAATTAATACCCGCAAAATTTATACCGGACTAGATAAAATTCTCTAAATTTGTATCGAGCGAAATAAGATCATAGATAATAATATTATAATCTACAAATTTTTTTATTTTTTTTATTTTTTTTATTTTTTTTATTTGTTATATTAAAAAATAAAAATTAAAAATCACTCAAATTAGAAATAATATATATATATATATATATATATATATATATATATATATATATATAGGCTGACTATAGGAGAATGGGCAATGGGTAGTTTTTAGAACTGGCAATTAAAGTTTAGATGGCGGCTTAAAATTAATTATGAAAATATTATTTGAATGATGATAATCTTAGATTAAAACATGAAATTTTAGAACTTCGCCATACACTCAAACGTAACTCGAAATATAAGGGAACCCTAAAAAGGTTCTTTGTAGTTAGCATTCATATTGATTCGAAACCATAATAATTTATGAGTTTGAAATATGCGGTTCAAATTCGTCAGAAAATGGAGTTTTAACTCTTATTAATTCAAATTCTGTGAATTTTTATTGAATTTGAGTTCACTTTTATATGTTCGAGCTCAAGATTTTTATTAACTTTTACGACACATCATGGATTTTGATTTCAATTGTATAAGTTTGAACTCTAGTATATGGTGCCGACACTCAATTCCCTCTTAGCTCTATTTAAAAAAGGTCCTTGAGTTTCACTTCTCGATAATTAAAGTGGTTGTCGGATCTAATATGTTGTATGGCCAATGGGTTGATCGGTCTCTTCACATCCGGGAATATGAAAGTAGCATAAATGGATGTGTGGGCATATCAAGAGATAAGATTAGGAGTGAAGATATTGAGGACAAGGGATGACCTCCACCGTGGACAAGATGAGGGAGGCGAGACTGAGATGGTTTGGGCATATAAAGGAGAGATGCATAGATATGACCCTAGATAGGATTATATGGAGGTCGAGGATTAGGGTAGACTTTAGTAGGTAGTCAAGTGTGTCTAGTCTCTATTAGGTATTATTATCCTATTATCTTATTCTCCAATTTTATTATTTTTTGTTATTTTCTTGCTTCGGCTTATCATATTATTTTGTTGTTGTTACCGTTTTCTTCCCCATTATTTTCAGCATGGCTTCTCCACTATTTTATTTTCTTGTCGTACTTATTGAGATGCGCAACTTGAGCCGAGAGTATGCCAGAAATAGTCTTCTACTTTAACAAGGTAGAGATAAAGTTACGTACACACCACCCCTCCCAAAATCCTACTTGTGGATATGTTATTGTTGTTTTTATACTTGCTCAACTCCAAGATATAATTACGGGAAGTTAATACTACAAGACATTGACCCGGTTCAAAAGAAGTGTATCATGAGGAATCAATAATTTTCACATTGTTTCACATACCTATTTCGCTCATGAAGCATATTTTAAAACTTATATAGTTTATCAAGCATTATTTACTCACGATATCTATTTTAAAACTTTATCACATGGTATTATGAGTGAAATACATATCCCAATTTCATTCATTTAATATCCCTTTGGTGTCATTGACATAACAGATGTCGTTTCTAATCTATCTATTATTACTGGTGAATTGTGTCAAGTAACGATTAGTACATGCATAGGGTTAGAGGAGTTAGCTAGTGAGTTTAAGCCCTATATTTTACCTTATCATATCATTCCTAAAATTATATGCTATCTAATTTTTGTTGAATACACACTGCTCTCTAGTGTTAATTGATAATATCCATTATATAAGCATTCGTTCATCATTCTAGCAATTTACATACCAAGCCAAAGCAGATCAAATAATAATTTCTTACTCTTTTACTATTTAATTCTTTGATTATTTTTTATCATCTCAATTATCCTTTTAATTATTATTCGTTGTCAAAACGCTTAATCAAAAGATTTATAAGTAATTGATACCTCGTTGCTAAAGATATCTTTAAATAAATACAATCGATATTTCTAATAAATAAATTTTAAATTAAATAATTATTTTATTTTATATATATATATATATTTAAGTATTTTAATTTGATTAAATTAAATTTACTTTAAGAAATACTTTTTATAATATATATATTTTTTTAACTCGATCAAATTAATAATAATAAACCTATGAGCCAAAGACTTGACCGTGAGGAGAGAAGACATTTGATTAATGATGAAGCGGGTGCTCACTAGCTTGAGCAAGATGCAATTTCATGAACTTGTGTCAATGCTTTTCTAGTTCAGGACCCACCCTTCTTACGTGTTCGCCATCTCATTGGCTCCTCTTACAGCACACGACATCCTAGTCAGATACCGACTCCGACCGACCCGACCCGACATGCAGTCTTCTCGGTGGACTCGAAGTCTTCCCTTCCAAACAGAAAACCCTTTTCTTCTCTGCAACCAAAATCTCCTCCGTTTTGGCAGCCAAAAATGGCGATCTCTAAACTTAATTCCGACTTGCTATTTCTCATCGCTAATATCTTACTCCTCGTACCAAGCAACTACTCCTTTTCCTCCTCCTCCTCCTCCGACGACCTTCTCTCCGAGCTAACGAGCCTCCGATCTCAATCTCCCACCGGCGTTATCCATCTCCGATCAACTTCCGTCGAATTATCTCGGTAAAATCCCCACGACCCTTTACCTTCGTCATCTTCTTCGACGCGAAGCAACTCCACTCAAAACCCGAACTTTCACTTCCCACTCTAAAAAATGAGTTCTCCCTTTTATCCTCCTTCACTAATAACCCAGAAAACAACAAGATCTTCTTTTTTAGTATCGAGTTTCAAGAATCACAAGCTTCATTTGCGCTATTTGGGGTTAATTCTCTACCCCATTTACGTTTAATCCCACCTTCTGCAGCTGATCTGAAAAAGGATTCGATTCAAATGGACGGTTCTGATCTCGCCAGGCTTGCTGAGTCAATGGCTGAATTCGTCGAGGCGAAGACCAAGCTTACTGTGGGTCCTATTCATCGACCACCAATGATTTCGAAGAAGCAGATGGCGCTTATTGTTGCTGCAGGATTGATTTTGAGTCCTTGGTGAAAAAGATCCTTTCTGGGGGCACCCTTGCACGATAAGCATGTATGGATGGCGGGTCTGATCTTCTGCTTACTTTTTCAGTGTGTTTCGGGTGCAATGCATAATATAATTAGGAAAATGCCTATGTTTATGATGGATAGAGAGGATCCAGGAAGTTGGCTTTTACCAAGGATCTGGGATGCAGTTGGGAGCTGAAGGGTTCGCCGTTGGATTTTTGTACACAATTGTTGGATTGTTGTTGGCTTTTATGACTCATGTTCTTGTTCGTCTAAAGAGTAGGACTGTGCAGAGGGTGGTGATGCTTTTTGCTCTATTTGTTTCCATTCTAATAAAGAAGGTGATTCAACTGGATAACTGGAAGACTGGGTATGGTATTCATGCTTACTGGCCTTCAAAGTTGGAAGTGATAGTA
Source organism: Datura stramonium (assembly GCA_018107945.1). NCBI lineage: Eukaryota > Viridiplantae > Streptophyta > Magnoliopsida > Solanales > Solanaceae > Datura > Datura stramonium. The sequence continues at coordinate 429,544 of JACEIK010000151.1, read as the reverse complement.
ATGTAGTATTACTGGCTGAAGGATTTGGCTGCTATCATTAGGTAAGAGATCTTGTAACAGCTTATACTACATGTCAGCTAGCGACTTTCTTGAACCCAAGTTGTTGACGGAAAAGTTTTAGCTTTTTTCGAGATGGATAGATTTTGTGATTTATATGGAAGCATTTATGTTTTAATGAAGCTTTGAAAATGGATTATGTACAAATTGCACTTAACAATTTGCACGTATTTGTATCACTCTCTCTGTTTGGTTTACTGTTCTGGCAATTAATGTTCTGGATTCCTGGGCATTTTCTCATGCTATTCTATGTTGATATATGATAAGGTCTTCAGTCACCTGAACTTTGGTTCAATGGCAAAGGTAGTACAGTTCGGTGTGTGATAGATGGCCAGGCGCACATCACGAGCTCGGAGCAGACTAAGTCTTGTGTTTATGAAGGGAAGAGGGACGGGGCCATTATAGACTAGTTTCAAAGCTGAAACATCAGTTTGGTGGCCATAAGATAAGATGAAAAGTCAGCTAGTTCAGTAGAGAAATAATTTAAAGATTTACAGGTTAATAAGTTGAAAATGCTGGTGATTATCACTTACTAGGATGATCTTTTGTCTTCATGAGCTTTTGGTGGCTGAAAAAACATGGTCGGATGAGGAGGTTGACCATAAAACTTCCTATGACGACAATAACAAGTTTAAATAGTGGAATAATGGGCTAAAAATCTACCTTGTGCGCTCATGTTCTCTAACTCTAGCCCAAAAGTACCCATAATACACTTTGAAGAAGTCTGATAGTGATTTTGGTCTATAATCCTAGGAAATGGAGAGATGATGAGGATGTTACACATCGTATTGGAGGGGTGATGAAATGGAGGCTCGCATCAGGTGTTTAGTATGATACTCTAATGTGTCACCAAGACTTAAATGTTAGTTTTATAAAGTGGTTGTTAAGCTAACTATATTATATAGGGCGGAGTATTGGCCTGCCCAAGAACTTACATGTCCGTGACGATAAAAGTAGCGGAAATAAGGATATTGAGATGGATGTGTGTGGGCGCACTAATAGATACGATGAGAACGCAGGATATTGGGACAAAGTGGAGGGCCTCCTGTGGTGGATAAGATGATCCATGGATAAGATGGGAAGGAGATCGAGATGATTTTGGGCATAAGGAAGCGGAGACGATGCCCAGTGAGTAAGTGTGAGATGTCGGCTGGTGGTTAGTCTCGAGGAGGGGGGTGGGGTGCAGACTAAAGAAATGCTGTGGAGATGCATTGCATGGCATATGACACATCTGCAATCTCTACGCGGATATGACCTTTTAGATAGGAAGATATGGAGGTCAAGAATTAGGGTATAAGGATAGTAGGTAGTCGTGCATTGTCGAGTTTACCTTATCAATATTTTATTTATTTTTCTCCTACTTTCTTATTCTTCGATTTTGTTACTACCTATTGTTTCCTTTACTAAGGTTATCTTATTATCTCGTTGTTGATATTGTTCTTTTTCTCCATTATCTTCAACATGGCCTCTTTTCTACTTATTTCTCGTACCTGTTTTGGATATTCTTTACTTAAGCCGAAGGTCTGATAAACAACCTCTCTACCATCACAAGGTAGGGTAAGGCTATGTACACACCACCCTCCCCAGGCCCCACTTGTGGAATTTAACTGGGTATGTTGTACTCTTACTATTTGGTGACAAATTGACAATACATCAATAAACCGAGAGTATATACCATGTCTAATACAGTATCTGAATTGTATGTTGCTGCAAGCAAGTTATAATATCCCAGCCTAATTGATATGCGAGTAGACCAAAGGTTTGGTCTGCTTGAACCTGATGCTACTATCTTTGGTGGTTTAATATGTTGCATATCATCAACTGCAGCTAGTGGTTCTAGACTTCATGGGGATGTTAATAAAGGAGATGTCATGATTGTCACCTTTCTTCTACCTATAAAAGAAAGCAAGGAGGTATTATGACTGGGAAAGGAAAAGAGAGAGAGAAAATAGAAACCAGTATAGCATTCGACGACACTGAAGATAGGAGGAAAATTTGCCACTAATTAGGGTTTCCTTTAAAAGCATACATGACATCAAAGAATTCCTGTGATTGATGATGTTTCGTGAGTGTTAGGTGAAGACTTGAAATTGACACTTGGAAGAACACAATAGAAATAGTAATCTAGAGGCTAACTGTTGTTTGATAGTATATAAGCATATTTACTTAAATAATCTAGAACCACCAAAAAACAATTCCCCTTCCAAACACTAACATAAGAATTGAAGGAAATTAGAGCTAAGGATCAAACTTTAGGAAAGGACAGATGAACACTTGTAAGATAACCTGGAGAGTTAAAAGAATTTTGCATAATCTCAGTAATATGACTAGGAATCTAGTTTTTGTCCGGCAGAAGGAAAAAAAACAACTACCAGTCATCTGCTTTTCAACATGATGTGAAGCTTCAGACTTGCAGTATCAACCATAAAGAACACAATTTAGAGTGAGATGTAGACTGAAGGAGGTTACTAACACAGAATTCTCTCAGGAATCATGCTAAAATCATGGATCATTTGAGTCGGTTAAGCATTTCATGATGTTTTAATGTCTGAGCTGTTGCTGCAGCTACTCGACAACAGAAGAATAGAGAATGGATGTGTGATTTGCACTTCTAAAGTTCAAATCCTAACAGCCATCCTGAGTGAGTCGAAGGCCCAATCAACACCTTATCTTTGTTATCTTGCTGTTGTGTGTTGCTTTTGAGAAATTGTTAGTCTACCAGAAAATTAGATGTATGAGACACAGACATATCTATCCGAGAGATGGAAAAATTGAATCAAAACAGCTGCCAACTTTAGAATATCATTTTGACTTATTAATGGTCAAAACCACATTTGAAGCGGTATCATGGTCTTTGAGTTTTCATTAGATGTTCACTTTTACTATCGGTTCATCATCAACCATTTATCAAACGCACCAACTAGTTGAGCCTTTTCACCTGGAAATATCATCATTATTCAGGTAGGAAATAACAACGGCATTGAAAGGGCTGCATCGATAAATAATGATGATAGTTCGATAGGAAAAGTGAACATCTTAATAATTCAGATACGGAACTCAAAAGATCGTGATACTAAGTGTGTTTTTGACCCTTCAGTCTTTTTGATTTTTTTCAGTTAGGATGGACTTAATGGGATTTTTGAGCAACCCAACTTCCCTCTCCAGGATTTCCTTCTGTTATTTCTTTTGCTCTGAGTAAATATATGCAACTGATGCTCATACATATATGCCATTAGTTGTTTTGATCGAATCTTGAGCAATGGTCAAGTTACCTTCGTGTGACCTATGGTCACGGGTTTGAGTCGTGGAATCAATCATTGTTGCTTGTGTCAGACACTCAAAGAGAATAGGGAATAACATATATTTTTCATATCAAAGCAAGCTTTAATGGACAAAGCTGTTCATATTTATGGTAGAAAATAGCAGATATCTCGTGAAAATTAATTATGTGCAGTAAATTGATCCGACACCCAAGACAAAAACAGTACCACCAAATTTGTGAGACTACTATCAAAAATATTTTAGACTCTTTTCTCTTTGTTTTAATATCGCACTTACTACCCAAGAAGACATTTAGTCGTTACTTAATACTCCAAGGGTTATTCATTGTTCAGTATATATACTACTTCTCCGTAATTTTTTGTTTTTTTAAAAAGATATTCATTTTTATTCGTTCAATTGGAAAGACAAGATATAATTTAGCACTTAATTTCTAATTTACACTTATAGCCATTTGAACATTTCAAAGCATTAATTATTATATAGTCAAACCTCTCTATAACAGTCATTCGTTATAAATAAATATTTCAATTATTGAACATTTTTTTTACTCTTTGTAATGTTTTACTTCTTCCTTTTTTTCCAAACCTTATCACAATTTCCTAAACTCCTAAACCCTAAATTACATGATTTTAATATAATTAAAAAATTCTTAAAATCAACTTGATTAACTTTTAAAAATTATTAATAATATTTTATAAGAAATATATTATGTGTAAATAAATATTAAAATATTTATGATAATCATCATTAATGTCATGCATATATAAATTCAAGTACGAATATCTAAAAGAAAACATTATATTAAAATAGTATCTACCGCTATATCAGAATCTTCACAAGGAAAGAGTTTGATTTTTTTTCACATTCATACTCTTTCTATTTTTTGCTAAAATGATTAACAAATACATTCTTTTTTCTTGGTACACAAATTATTAAACTAGATATTTGTATACTTTTATTTATAATTGTTAAATGAGATCTAAAATGTCAAATGTCAATATATATGTATATAGCAGCACCTCACCATAATAACCATAAAAATTCCAGACAAACGTTGTCATTATAGAGAGGTTTGACTGTATTTAAGAGGTGATATGATAAAATTATCATTATATAGTTGTCTTTTAACGAGTGTGTCAACTCAATATTAGACAAGTAAAAATGGACAAGGAAGTACTAACTTAACCTTATTAATGAAGCTTTTCTCTAACTTTGACTTCTACTATTTTATGTAGTTATTTAATACTAATGGATATTTGGTTGAAATTAAATTATCTCAGGATTAGTAATTCTTGGTCCTGTAGGATAAAATAATTTTAAGTTTGATACAATAAGATGGGATATCCAGAATCGAGCTTGGGATGAATTTTATATTGTGTTTGATTGACGGAATAAATTTATACCGTCAACCAAATACAATATAAATTTTATCTCAAATTTAATCTCGGAATATCCTACCTTATCCCGAGCACGGAACAAACTTAAGGGTACTCTATTGGAATTTTTTTCTTATTTGAGGGCCAAATAAAAAGGAAACAGAAGTTATATATGCCCCTTTGATTTCTTCTATATTTATTTTTTCTCATTTTGATGTCTTACACAAACATTAGATCCAGTGTTCATAAAACGAATCATTTTTGATAGAAAATACTTTACTCCTATGATACGCTTTTTTTTACACTAACTAAATCAATTGAATCCTAAAATAAATACCAAACACCGATCATATAAAAAAAACATAAAAGAAAAACAAAAAGAAAAGAAACTTTTAGTACTTTGTCATTATGGATAACAAACAACAAAATCAGAGGAAAACAAGTTATGCTTTATTATGATTTATCAAACTTAGTGCTAACGACAAAAAAATCCAAATAAACTACTTTATATTTGCTACAAGTAAAAAATGGAGGGAGTATGAATTGAATCCCCTTGATTTTTATATATTTACTTTTTCTTGTATTTTGACACTTCGTTAAAAAGATTTTAGTTCTACAAGTTTTGACGGGGTGATATGTACATTTATATCTTTAATCAAATATCTTCAATTTGAGTTTTGAAAATTATCGTCTTTGATAAAAAAAACGATTTACTCTCTTAATATGCTTTTTTTGGCACAAACCTTTTTTTTTTTGAACACGAACTAAATTAATCAAATTTAAAACGAATATCGTACACCACCGGATGAAAAATCCCAAGAAAAGAAAATCAAAGGAAAACAAGTTATGCTTTATTATTATTTATCAAACTTAGTGCTAAGTGACAAAAGAAGCCAACGGTAACTTTTTTTCTTTCAAACTGTTGTGTCCCCCAAAATATTCTCTCCATTTTTATGTTCCCTGTTTTCTTCTTCAACCACAAATCCCCATCATTATTGTTTCCTCCATTGAAGAAGAAGGAGAAAATAAAATAAAAATGAGGTGCTTTACAGCTTGTTGTTTTGGTACTAATTCCAATCACAAGAAAATCACCATAAACCATGTAATAACAAGATCAATACCATCTCTCCTCAAGCTCTCCAGTACGTCGTAAATCTCTTGCGTGTAATTCTTAGTAGCTCAGTTGGTTGACTATATGAATTTTCATTTTGTTGTTTGTTGTGATATTTTTTATTAGTAAATTTGTTAATATAATTTAAATATTTAATATTTAAAAAAAAAAAAAAAAAAAACAAACTCGTCAATCCTAATGAGTGGAGTCTAGAAAGGGTAATGTGTCTGCAAATCTTAATCCTAAGTCGTACCAGAAAGAAAGACTGGTATTCAGTTTAAAGGAAGGTGTTGCCATCCGTCACCGTCTCGTATTTTAATATCAGAATTAGTATACTCATCTGGTAACCTTTGATTAACTCTTCATGTTCTCTCTTTTTTTCTTTTTTAAAGGATTTGTTGGAGACACACGAAAATGGTGAAGTTTCTGTAGCCATTAATGGTGAAAAAGAAGATACTCGGCACAAGATTGCAAACCCCATTAACCTGTTTGAAGAATTCAAGTAAGATTTTTTTTTTTAAAAAAAAGATCATTTAATTTTGTCTGTCGTCTTCGTTCACTCAAATTCTTCAAAAACAGGGACGAGGAGGAAGAAGAGTTGAATAGAAGCAGCAGAGAGCATTTGCTCGAGACCCGAAAAATGAGCAGTTTGTAGCCATTGATGCTACAAAAGAAGAATCCAAGTAAGATTTATTTTTTCCAATTTTGATAATAAGTTCCAACTTGCCCGTCTTCGTTCTCTCAAATCGTTCAAAAAACAGGGATAAGGAGGAAGAAAAGTTGGATTTAAATGTATCAGTTCATGATGATGAGGTCTTACAGCAACCAGGTTTCGCAAATTGCTCGAATCCATAATTTGCAGAAACAAGACGGGAGAAAAAGAAGAAGAAGAGACGAACGACTTCAAATTCAAGCGTGCCAAGCTATGTATATCTTATCCTCAAAACCATAGATATCATTGCTGCAGAAACAACAGCAATGACGAATTCGAAGATATTGATCTAAAAAATGATGCTGGCAATAATAACAAATGATGAAAATAATGGCGAAGTTGCATTCTCTGGAAATGGTTTAATGATTCAAGAAGAGTCGTCATCTTACGAATCATTATTTTCACTGGAGATAGATTCTACTAGGAAAGTAACAGTCTCATGCCGGAAATGAGTGACAAAGAGGAGGTCAACAGTCCTTTCAAACAATCAATCAAATTCAGTGTTAAAGATCAGAATATCAGCCATTTCATCCGGAAATCCGGAGTCTACTGGGAAAGACACTGCCGCCATTACAACCCCTCCCTCACTATTGAAGACGACGAAGCATCACGAGGAGAAGGAGAACGTCGATACGAATCTTCTTGACTTTAGTAGTATTAGGTATAATGGTGTACAACAAGAGCCAAGTTTGAAGCTCCACGAGCGTAAAATTGGGGTTGATACGAGTCTTTCGAGCTGGTTAGTCGAATCTTCTCAAGACGACACACCAAATTCCAAAAACAGTGCTGGTTCTGTTGGAAATTCACCTTCAGAGAGACGCGCAAGACCTGTCGATAGGCCAATTTTAGGAGCATTGACGGTAGAAGATCTCAAAGATGAAAAGCACATTGTCATAGGGACTGTTGGGAGCTATTTGAGACATACAGGGAAGGCTACTAACGTGTATTCAGACTCTGGCATTTCATCTCACTGAAGCATTTCGTCGAGCATATAGCATGCGCGCTCCCGGAGGAGGCGTAGGGAGTGTTTTCGTTCCCTTACAATTCTTGTTTGCTTTGTTTTTCATGTGTTATGTCAAGTTTGTATTGTTATTTCATATTTAGCAGTAAAATAGTTTTACGGGTAGTCAAATATAACGTATTTTCGACATTTCAATTAATTGAAGGTTAAATATGCTTAGTCATAGGCCACAAGGACCAAAAGTTGAATTTACCAATAACTTTGGGACTAATTCTTAATTATCCCTTATTTTTTTATTTCAGCCGGTGTCTAGTACCTACTATGGCATGACTAATTTGAATTTGCGAAAAAAAAAATTAAAGTGTAAGGCATAGGGAATTGAGAAATGAGGGAGAATATTATATGAGACCGAACCTTCATCATAAATGAAAATTGCAGAAATCCAACCAATCGAAATTTATTAAGATCCTCCAGCCACCTCCTCACATGGCGATTTTACTATTTTTTTCTTCGAGATGAGCATTGTGATGTTTGTTCCAATAAATGGGGTTGTCAGTCTTGTACCTTTCTGCATCTGATTTAACAATAACCTAAATATTTGATAGAGAGCGCTACGCTGCAAGTAAAAGTTCTCATGTATTTAATCGTCTCCAAAGTAAGTACCGGACACCGGGTGAGAGACAAATCTAGAAAAGAAAACATAGTGCTTGAAACTAAATTTGATTTTCGGAAAAGGGGTTTTTTGGCAATAAACATACTTTTGAAATTATTGTCAGTTAAATTACTTCTAATAATTAATTAATATGTACATTTAACAGGACAGTCCGATGCAAAACATATTCGCTAATGTGATATAGGACGGACTATCCTAATGCAAGCATTAGTGACTGCTTCCATGGTTCGAGAGAGCTCCCCTTCTACAACTAAATTTAATAATAACAAATTAAATTAGCTATACAAAGACATTTTTGGATTTGGAAATAGTCTTTACTCTTGACTTTAATTTGATACATATATACCAGATTTGATTCTGTTAATAATTTCATAGCATTAGAGTGGACTTTAATGGTGCAATTGTTCTTCAAATGAAAGGGAAGCAACTTATGAGGTTGACAATTATTATATCAAATTAATTTTTTTAAAGGTCAAAATAGAAGTTGATTAAATATTTGTGTGTCACCTACTTTTTGCCTTATCCTTGATTCAAAATATATTTTGAAAATACTTTTAGGTGAAACATTTTAATTTAGATATCAATACATAAATAAATATTTAAATTTGGTCTCAATCGATTAAGTAATCGGTTTAACTTTCAGCATTTACACTGTGACACCTCAACTCCGTCACACCGGCGGTCGCTTATTGACACTCCAACTTACAAATAATGATCATCTAGGCACCCTAAATTTATGTGGCACGCCAACTCCAAAGGTTCACGACATAATAAGGACGAGTTGTAGTGTTGAAGTTGTCATTGAGACTAAGTTGAAGTTTTTAAATGTGTACTCTCAAAGCTAAGTTTTGCTTATTTTCCAACTCTAAGACGTATATTTGTGTGTTTGTTTATATATTATGCCTTTAAGTTACTTTTTCTTAAAAAAGAATGAAGTGTCAAACTATCAAAGTTAACGAGTGTAAATTAAGAATAACTAAATATTCGGATGAGATCCAACGAGATTCAATTATCAATTCACCTCATGAATTGAGGGGCTGGGGAACCACCACCGCCCCTCTCTTCTTGAGAATACACATATCCAAGATTAGTGTATGGATAACTATCTCTAACATAGATTTAGGTTCAACCTTAAGGGGAAATAAAATGAAGCATCAAACAACACATCTTTACATACCAAAAATTACGAAATCACCCCTTTCACTCGAGATGGTAGAGGGACTGTACCATTTGAGTCATTTTCTTGACTCAAATGAGAGCAGATCTGAAAAAGAATCTTAGGGCGTCTAGAGAGTTATTGGATTCTTGAATTATCTCAACAATCATCTTTTGAAAATTATATAAAAAGTATGATAATTTTCCTCCTTACATCCCATATTTATGTGATAACATTTCTTTTTAGTATAAGTTGAAATGAATGATACGCTTTTATATTTAGAAACAATCGAATTTTAGACTTTTTATGTTATTCTTAATGAGATAATTTATTTTTTCATAATTATTTATGAGTGATTTTAAATCACAAATTTCAATTTTTTTTTTATAAAAACTCTAGAATCAGTAAAACGTTGTCACACAAATTGAGACGGAAGGATTGAATTACTGTTTATAAAGCTAATTGATAATATTATAGTACAAAAAATTATTGGACTTTTCAAAATATAGCTCTTTTTCATCATCTCCAAACTTATACCAAAACAAATAGACGAATATTTGCGGAAAAATAAAATTAAAAAGGGAGATATATACAACATAACTCAACACTTGTGATTGTGAAAGGCGACAGTATTCAATGAAATAATCAAGTGTGCCCAAACTTGATTAATCATTAACAAAAAGAGGACTTTCTTCAATGGCTTTGGATAATAATTTTTTGTTGATTTATATAATGTTTTTGATGATTAAAAACGATATAAATAATTTTATTTTGGATATTATTAATTGTGCCAAATAAGTAATATATACCGTTTAAAGTTATTTTAACTTAAAACACTTAAAATAAGTTAATTCAAACGGATTCTAAATTATATCGATATATTTTTAATGACGTGAGACTTTTTGAGGTGTATGAAAACTATATAGACTTAAGTTAAAGAGAATAATATTAGATAATGTTAATAATAATGTCTTTAAGACGACACAACATGATATATACTAATAATAATAATAATAATAATAATAATAATAATTTTTTAATAAAAAGTACAGAAATTAAAGGACTCCTCTTTTTTTTTTCTTTGGGTAAGGACAGAAAGGAGTATTTTTAATTTCTTCCTAAATTTTTTTTATTTGTCTAAATCTTGATAAAGGATTTACTCCATATATGTGCTAGTAAGAGATACCTTCTTCGTATCAACATGAATTGTAGAGGGATGGTTAGATCCTTTTATTCTTAATGATAAGTATCGTGTTTGAGCCTGGAGTATAGAGAAAATCATGTTGGAAGCACCGACACTATGCAATATGCGGTCCAAATTAGTTGAGCTCTAATGCCGGTACAAGATATCCGGTGGAAAACAAAAAAAGAGATACTTTCTCCATTTCGTATTTATACAACACCATTCGACTAATGTTAATTTTAATTTAAGAAAGATTGAGAGAGAAACTTTTTGGAAAAGTATGTCATCAAAATAAACCTTAGACATTTGTGTAATTATAAATTATCTCATTATGATAAATTGAGAATTTTAAAACTAAATTATTTTAATAAATAGAAGGTCATTCTTGAGAAAACTCAAAATGGAACGAGTGCCAAATAAATTGAACCGGCCCAAATTTATGTGGCACTCGCTCGAATTTTTGAGAGTCAAATATCTTAATTTTATTCGTGAATTTACATATTTGATAAACTAAGTAAAAAAAAATATTATAAGTCATAATAATTGAATAATTTAAAATATATAAAAGACATACGAAAGTCACCACCAAAGAAAAACTCGTCCGACTCTAGATCCAACTATATACACTACATAAATTAGAACAAAAGTATAAAAATATCCGATACAGTCAAGGTGTGGGATCAAATTACCTCCCAACACCACTATTATGTAAAAAAAAAAAAAAATTATTACAACTTGTACTATATAACATATGTATATTTCTCTTTCTTTTATGTCCATGGTCTTTGTAAGCTAACCTCTCAACCTTTCCTTTTAGATACTTTTGGTAGTTGTCCACCTCTACTTCTATTTTCTTTTTTTCTATAATTTTTCCTTCTCCCTCTTTGTATCCTTTGATTAGATCCAAACAAAATAATTTCCACATTCAAACAACAAATATAGAAAAAAGTTAAAAATTTAATCTTTTTTTGCCCTCATATATATATATATATATATATATATATATATATATATATATATTCTTGATTAATTTCCTCTTTTCTTTGTTCTTCATATATATGCATGTTTTTATTGCATGCATATATAACAAAAGAAAAAGAAAAGAATAGTTGAAGGAAGATATCAATGGGGGAATGCAATTAGAAGGGGATAGAAAAAGCATTTTTGCCTTTTTCATCTCCTTTTTTTTTCTGCATGGCTTAAGCATTTATCTCAAAAGGTATTATAATTATTGTGTTATTCAATCCCATTTCTTTATTTCTTTTGTCAAATCAAGAATTCTCTAACGTGCTTGGGATTGAAGCATTGTTATTATTATCAATCAAGAATTCTTTCTTCCCTATTAGGAATTTAAGCCAAAAGTTATTTTATATGTATAAATAGTAAATATTGAATCTTTCTGATTATTTCGTGTTTATTTCTTTATATTTTGAATATCCTTAGTGAAAAATTCGGTTGCACCACTATGACCCCAACAAAATGTGCAATTTTTATCTACATATGTGAAGGGTAAAGTTTCTAATTTGATTTAATTTCTGTTTTTAATCCTTTTTTTTTCTTTGGATTAGGCAAAGGAAACAGTTCTTCTATCTGTGTTCTGTTTCATTTCTGAGCAGCAGTCTATACAATGGCAACCAAAGTGAAGGGGATTTACAAATATATCACAAATATTTTTGGTATATAACTCCCTTTTTTTTCCCCTTTCTTTGGTATTGTATGTATGTTTTCTTGATATTTGGGTTAATTTTATTTGAGGTTAAAAGTGAAAAAAAATTGAGTTTGTAAAATATACAGTTGTTAAGGAGAGGGAATTGGAGATTGGATGTCCAACTGATGTTAAGCATGTGGCACATATTGGTTGGGAAGGTCCCTCTGGACCTACTTGGGTATGTTATCTTTTCCTTTCATTCTTTTTTTTTCTTTTTCATATGGTTGTCTAATTCGTATCCGATGTTTGCACTAAATTAATGAATGCAAGATGTTATGTACTTTTTATTTGGGTAACATCGATATCCTGCTTATGGAAAGGCTCATGAGGTGGTTGGGAGTGTTTGGATCGGAGTTATGATTGAACTTGATACTTGCTTGGTGGGCTTAGTTAAGAAATAAAGTTGGACTCTTGCTATCGGTCATAGCTTTTGACATGATGGTAAACAACTCAATCCTAACAAGTGGTATCAGAATCAAAATCATGGGTTCGATTCCCAAGAGCAACATGTTGCTTGAGGCGGGTGTTAGAAGGGGATTGTTGGGTAACACCAGCATCCTATCTATGGAAAGGCCCAAGAGGGAGTTGAGATGGCCCGGGTTAGAGTCATAATCGAATAATGATCCTTGCTTGGCTTTATCCTAACATTTTAACTTTAGTTTGTAATTCTTAAAGTTGTCTCCTGTGGTCAAGGATCGAGTCGTGGAATCAGCTATTAATACTTGTGTCAGGATAGACTGTCTACGTTATAACTGACACCCCTTGGGGTGCATTCCTTCCCCTAACTGACACCCCTTCGTGCATCTTTTTCTTTTTTGGTAACTCCTAAAGTTAATTTGTTTGATTTGGCGTAAACATCGGATTGCAACTAAGTATTTTTGTATATTGAATCTGCCAATAGGCAATTCATTATTTTGTATGAAGGGCTTTCCTATATGACTAACATTTCTGGTTTTTCTGATTTTGGTTTTTGTTGAATTCAAGATGAAAGCATTCAAGGCAGGGCCTGAATTTGAAGCAACTTCTATTGGTAACTCTGCTTCTGCTATTTCTCCATGGTCATCTCAAGGTTAGTTTTGCTCAACATCCTTTTTGTTCCTCTTGCACAAACAAAAGATGTCTTTCTTTCTTTTATAACGACGAGACGTCTGAGTCAGTTTTCGTGCAACTCGACTATTCCACCATTTACCTGTTACCTCCCATGAGTATAGGTGCCGAATAACTCTGCCCATCAAAGTTTAGACAGACGGGAATAAAAAAGAGGAAAGAGTCAAAAACATACCCAAAGTATCCAGGTTTTTTGAGTTTCCTATCCGAACTATCACGTAGTTACTTTTTCTACCTGAACTATGACCAAATGTTTATCCAAACACACCTCAATTATTAATTGCTCACTTTTCTTACCTGAAACATTCGGGTAGGAAAAGTGAGCAATTGATGCTTACCTGTCATAATATAAGATATCTGTAACATGATCCAAGAAAGGGACAGAACTTACCTGTGGTGTCTTTGTCTAAATTATGGCCCCCCTTATTGTAGTACTCACACACATTTGTGAAAAAGATTAGAACTTTGATTGAGTATACATATGCGGCCCTCAAACTTGTCTGAGTTTATCACTTAGATACCTATATTAAGAGTTGTAGTTATTGAACATCTGAAGTGAAGACATTCCGTGACGATTAGACACATATTTTGTAGCTTCAAACAAACTAAAGTGAGTATATGTCACTAACTGTCATGTCAACGCGTCTGTGTTTAATAGGCATTGTCTTTATAGACGATGTTGAGTAGTATTTTAATAGGTCATGCCCTTAGTTGAGGTGTCTAAATGAAAACTTCACATATGTATTTGACCTTAGTATTTCATATGCACTTTGAATCTAAGCAAGAAAACTGGAGCATTCATTCAAATATGCTCCTTCAGAGGCGAATTCAGAATTCAGAGTTATAAGCGTATATCTTTTTTGACAGGTAATGGAGAGTCGGGGAGGCAACTAACAACAGCTAACGTTTACAGAGACGTGATTGCAACTTCTTCAGATGTTGCTAGCCCTCCTAAGAGACACAAACGGAGGAAGCCCAGGTCTAGTTCACCATCAACGTTGAGATCGTCGCGAGCAACTAAACACAAGGCTAAATCTGTTGAAGGAAATCACACACCAGCAATCATAGGAGTGTCTTAATCTGTTGAAGACTGCAGTTTCAAAATGCACAAAGAAAACACTTGACATTATTTGCATATATCATAGCTGAAGAGAAAAGGCAAGAAAAAAGGGGTAGAAAGTTAAGTAAATGTAGAGAGGTGGNCACTGACACTCTAGAGATGTCAAACACAAAGGTGAAATTTAAATTGTACTAAAGAAAAAACTTGGTGTTTTGGGGGAAAAACTAGAATTTGTGTTCCTTTTTTCCTTTGTTTTTATATATTTCCTTATTCTTGTGAAAGATTTAGTGAAATTACTGTTATAGTCGGTAAAGTTTTAGTGATTTTACCGTTACAAGTGGATGAAAGTTGTTAATGTTTATTGTGACGTGAATATATGTACAACATCAATTCGTTATGTATATGATGAGATTTTGTTGATAGTTGATTATATATAATAGAGCCAATTCCAGTAGACTTAGTGGATGGTCCGATTTGCATGCATTTAGTAGGAATTGAAACTACATCAATTCGTCAATTATGAGGTGGGCGTTTTAATCATTTATACATGAATGCAAAAAAGATATAGCGAGTGAAATAGGTTTTGACCTATCTTGCTCGGACTCTTTGAAAATGTCTCGAATTCTCCAAAAATAATGCATTTTTGAAAAGGCGAATTCAAAATTTGAATTTTATGTGTTCGGAATGACACTGAACCAACTGATCATTTGAGTGACAATAATTACAATACAAATATAACTCTACAGTAAATAAAGAAAACAGAGCAGAAATATGTTGGCTGGCTAGTTTGGGCCTCTAAGACTTGGACTGAGGTTGGACATAAAAGTAGATTAACTGGCCCAACTTGTGAGCTACTTTCCAGTCCAGACACATAAGGCCCAGTGCAAATACATGTCAATTTTCCAATTTTTTATTCAAACTTGGGAACATCTTCATCCCCCAAGAAGATTCATGAACCAAAGATAATATTCTTTTTGGGTGGCGTATTTGTAATTTCACATTATTTTACAACTTTTTATGAAGATATCCGGGGTAAGGTGAGAGTAGTCTTTATGGTGGACAAGATGAGAAAAATAAGACTAAGATGGTTCGAATATATGAAGAAGATATGTGTGGGTGTCCTAACGAGGAGGTGTGAGAGGTTGACAATGATGGGTATAAGGAGAGGTAAAGGTAGGAACAAAGAAATATTGGGGAGAGGTGATTATACAAGACATGACACATATCTTCAGCTTACCGATGACATGACCTTAGAAGGATATCAACATTATGGATAGTAGGTAGTGAGAGTGATTGATCTCGCTTTTCTGCGGGATAAACTTAGTGATAATTTGGTGAACCCATATATGTTTCTCCTTTCATACCAATATAACATTATTCTCGTATAGTGTCTTATCCTTTAATTTCTGTGCGGCAAAAGGGGATCGCCCTATGAAGCCATTTATCTCGTACTTAATGAATTTATGCATTTTTTTTGTTGTAGTTATTACTGTTTTTAGATGCTATATAGTAATTTTCTATTATTTGTTACGTTTTCTCTAATTTTTTTAAGTTTATAT
>JACEIK010000151.1:366641-381884 GCA_018107945.1 Datura stramonium | reverse complement strand
GGGGGCCGATGCTTTGAATAATGGGAAGTGTGTTGCAGGCGTCCAAAAATATGAGAGAAAGATTTGCTTACTCTTTGTTTTTTCTTTTTTTTGTGTGTACGCTTTGCTTGAGTAATAAATTAGATTGCGTGTAGAGTTAGCTGATTTTTTTTCTTCATATTTTAAATAAATTCATCCTATAAAAAAAGTTCTCCACTTTCAAGAATGTAAATAGATTAGACTTGTTTAAAATTATAGTTAATGATAATATATATATATACTATTTTCTGAGGTTCATATATATGAATCTCGTGAAAAATTAATAGTTTAAATATGTTTTTTGATCATTTAATTCTTTAAACTATTTAGAAAGACTGGGTGAATAATGATTTGATGTAAGAGAATTTTGTGTAATTTAGAGCTCTTATGGAGGTTTACTTTTAATGGTATTTTCAAAAGTATTTTTTGGAATGAGTTTTGGAGCAGAGTGTATTAAAAATACTCCGGACGCAAATGAAAGTAGTAGATTCATAGGGTGTATGCCTTAGAAGTTTGTCATGTCCCTCCTTGGGAGGTGTAACTACACCTCATGTTATACTGGACTCTAAGCCGACCTATAAGCCGACCTAACGGAGATATACACATCTGGTACATACCAGCAACACGCAAACACAAGAAATTAAACAAGTATATCTTGGCTTAAAGAAGGCTTTGGCAGGCAAGGTTGTAGTACAATCACCTGCGCAGATAATTACTTGAGCCAACAATTCACAATAACAATATAATTCTATGCAGGCCGGTAAGACCATCATTCTTTCTAATATCACAAATCCCTATTCGGTTCGACGAGATCATCATGGAATCTAAGCTTATATAAGGGCATCCCAGTGCACTAAAGCTCCCATTATGCGGGGGGTCCAGGGAAGGACCGGACCACATGAGTTTATTATACGCAGCCTTACCTTTGCATTTTTGCAAGAGACTGTTTCCACGAAAGAAAGGATGCAACATGAGGACTTCCCAAATATATATACATATGTACAAAGCCATCAAGGCCGTCAAACTGTCAAAACAAAAGATAGGGCCACTCTAGTCAACCACATACATCCATACAACCCACAGTCTGCAAGTCTCTAAGAGTAGATATTTGACGGACAAAAGCCCAGACCTACCCATCAACTGAACAACATAAGGATAACAACCCTTTAAATATGGCAGCTTCAAAAGGAAGGAACAGACTAAACTTCTAATACTCAACTAATCTACTGAGGAGGTCCCTAAACCTATCAATCAGGACCAGCAGACAAGAGTGCAGCGCCCGTAGGCTAAAGGCATCACCAGTACATAAGGCAACAAAAGTTGAAGCTGATAATAAGTACATAAAGAAATCATCTATAAGTGTAAGAAAATAACCTGAAAGATCTCAACAGGCTATGTTGTAAGTTATACAAACAACAATCAAACAAGAACTCAACTCGACCCCCATTAGTCTGGCAGGTACACGTAACAAACAATAACTCACTTGAGCCCCATAAGCTCTGGCATATACATATCAATATATATACCCCTATTGATAACATTGTAGCCTTGTAGATATTCTGTAGCTCAACTATAACTAGCGCTTTTTAGGCAAACAATATGAATTTGTACATAGCCTGCTTAGGTGATCTATATTTCTATATATAACTTTCTTAGGCAATTTTTTGCCTCTATATATAGACACTCTGGCAACTGCATGTGAGCCCACAAGTCTCTTGTTCTTGAGCCATCTTAGATCCTGTAGCTATGTCCTGAGCCTCTTGGCTCCTGTAGCAGTATCCCAGGCACATAGAGCCCATATAAATGTAGGGCAGTCAACTGAGGCTCCTCTACGGGTCAGCAATACCCCTTAGGAAATCTAAAAGCCCGTAAAAGATCAAACTTCAATATAGCTTTGCAGGCCTCAATATAGTCTCTTGTAGATATCATGTCACTCCATAAGCAAGGTATAGCCCCATAAGCATTCTGCATAATTGATATTTGCCTCTTGGCAGCCTGTATAGCATCTGACGGACGTATGTCATGTTTCTATAGCTAACTAGAGAGTTATAAAGATGATAATAGTAACAACTAGCCTAGAAACAAGAAGTGTGACTCTGAGCGATCGGTACGACAATTTGTATGTATATAAAATTTCCAAGCCCTAGCATTAATATTATCTTTTATCCACTTCAGCCCACACTAATTCAAGTCACTCCCTTATGATTCTAAGTGTTTTTAAGTATCTCTAACATCTGAATACTAATTCTTAACGAAATCCTACACCATAATCTTAGGGTTTTCAAGAAAATACATATCAAGATAAAAATGAATTTTTGGAGTTCTTCTTCAGAATTTAGTTCTTTCTTCAAGTATTTTGGAGTAACTAAGGTATGTAAAGCTATATCTAAGTGTGGGAGAATCTCTTTTCCACCTCACAACATGTTATTCATGTTTATATTTCTCCTCCATGAACTAGCTAGAGCTTATGTATGAAAATTTCACTTTTTCTCACAATGAACCAAATTTCTATGAATTTTCAAGAATTTCTTTGATGTCTTATTCTATGATTTTTCCCATGGTATTTCAGTTAAATTTTTCTGAAATTATGATTATGCCCTTTTTCTTCAAAGAAGACAAACTTTATGATATTAGACATGACTTTTTCACAATTGTGAAACATGAATTATGACTTATTATTTATCATGGTTGTTGTTAGGTAACGTCAACATCCTACCTATTGCAAGGCCCACGAAAGAGCGGATGGTCCGGCTTGGAGTCATGATCAAACATGGGGCTTGCTTGATGGTCTTAATTAAGTAATAAAATTGCACCCTTGTTGTCAGCTATAGCTTTTGGCATGATGGTAAGCGCTTGATCCTAACAAATGGTATCAGATCCAAGGTCATGAGTTCGATTCTCAAGAGCAACATGATGCATGAGGCAGGTGTTGAGAGGGGAATTATTGGGTAACATTAATATCCTGCCTATGTCAAGGCCCACGAGAGGGCGGATGGCCCGGGCCGAAGTCATGATTGAACATGGCGCTTTCTTGGTGGACGTAGTTAAGAAATAAATTTGCGCATTTGCTATCAGCTATAACTTTTGATATGATGGTAAGTGCTTGATAGTAATAACTATGCAATATAATGCATATGAAATCCTATAAATTATTTGTGTGCTCATTACGATTATATTCCACGAGCTTTATGAACTTTTCTATGAAAAGCATCAACGACATGATTTATGATTTTTTTTCTAAAAAGATAAGCCTTTATGATTTTTTATGGACTAAGAATATGACTTGATGAATATGATCTATGAATAAGATATAATGAAAGAACTATGTTTATGGGATCTTAAGCCAGCTTAATGAAAAAATGTTTTGGGAGAAGTATTTTTAATCGAGAAGGCAAATCTAAACAACTATTCCCTGAAACTACGTATGCTAACATAAGATAAGGGTCATACCAAACTTTTCAGTGATTCCTTTATGTTATCCTCTTGTGGATGTGATATGGATTCAGTTGCTAGCCTATGTTATGTATGTCTCAATCCTGGCAAGGTATGTGATAACTTAGTCGATCAGCCAGAGATCGAAATCTTTGTGCAAACATGGTGGTTATGTCGGTTATACTTCAAAAACTCCCATAAAAGAAAAATGCTTTATATTATGAAAATGATTCTCATGTTCGAGTTTCTTGTTTCTCCCCATGTTCTTTCCATGATATTATTGGATTAACTTTCCCCCTTTTGATGTATATCCTATGATGTTCAATTTCATATACTTTAAGGGAATGTTTAACCCTTTTATTTTATTATAACTAATTAGGTTAGTTGGGTGTTCCAGTTGAATTAACGACATATTAAGATGGATCATTAAAGGGTAAGATTATATGTGAGTCAAACTATTTACTATGAACACATGTACTCAATTTCAATACTTGAAGGCATATTTGGGCCTTTTTAGTTTAACAATAAAGAACCTAGATATTACCTCAAAGATCACTAGCATGGCAAGCACCGAAACCAAATGAATTTTTCAGCATCTTAATAGGAGAAATATTGCAAGAATAAAAAATTTTCTGCACAACCAAACATGTTCTGTAACGTTATCATTGAGATGAGACTACTAACATTTGTCATGTCCAAAATATATTGCAATTTTACATAGGTTGATTCAAAGGATTTTCTATATGATTGTAATCTTCTTGCAACACAATGACCCTGTTATTAATTTTTTCCTTGACATGTCAAGTGTTGATTTGAACGAATGGGACATCCATCATTGGCTTGGATACAGTAGCAAGCTTGGATACAAATATGTTTTGTATTGGCAGGCTCACGAAAGCAAATCAGTTCTTAGTCAAGAGTTTGAGCAATCCATCAATATAGAAGATGTCGAATCAACTTTCCACATGATTTAGTCATTCTTGAAGTCTTTACTAGAGAAGTATTCTAGCCAACAATCCGGCCTCCAGAGCAACAGTACTTCTTCAATCCAAACACTTGCAAAGTTAATATTTGAATACAGACTGCCTCTAAAGGCATTGGCTTATGATCCAATACATGAAAAAGAAATGTGTTGTGCAATTTCTGCTTTAAAAGAAATGCCTCATTATTGTTTAGCGACAAATAAGCCAAGAAATTGATAAAACTCAAATATGAATTCCCTATCATGGAACACAACGAATCAAGTTATCAGGAATTCTTGACCAACTCCAATGAGGACAGGGAGAAACTAAATAATTGGATTAGATCAGAAGCAAGGTTGAAGTCGGAGTATGATAAAAGAAAGGAACAAGCTAGGGAGTTGAAAGAAATACTTCAAGCTATAAAGACCAAACAGAAAGAAATCATTGACGAAAGAGGAAAAGCGTCTCAAGCAGCTCAAAAACTCATATTGTTAGCTCAAGAAAAAGGTGGCAAGATAGAAAGCACGAGAACTGAATTGGTAACAACAAAGATGCATATGGATAGATGTCTTTGAGAAAAATTGGTCCAACTTTCGGTCTATATTCCCCTAGGTGTTACTTTCAGGCCTCTCCTTTTGTTGTCACAAGTCACAATTGTTTAACTTTCTTGACTATATAGTTCCTTAGGACTAGATACATTTTGGAAGGTGGACTAAAAGTTGGACCAATTATTTCTCAAGACATCCATCCATATGCATCTTTATTATTACCAATTCAGTTCTAGTGCTTTCTATCTCGCCCGCTTTTTTCTTGAGCTAACAACATGAGATTTTGAGCTGCTTGAGACACTTCTCGTCTTTTGTCTATGATTTCTTTCTGTCTGGTCTTTATAGCTTGAAGGATTTCTTCCAACTCTCTAGCTTGTTCCTTTCTTTTATCATACTCCGACTTCAATCTTACTTCTGATCTAATACAGTTATTCAGTTTTTTCTTGTCCTCACCGAAATTGGTCAAGAATTCCTAATAACTTAATTCATCGTGCGCCAAATCCCTCCATTTTTTAACCATGACAGGGAATTCATATTTGAGTTTTACCAATTGCTTGGCTTGTTTGTCGCTAAACAATGATGAAGCATTTTCATTTAAAGCAGAAATTGCACAACACATTTCTTTTTCATGCATCAGGTCATGTGCCAATGCCTCTAAAGGCAGTCTAATTGAGCATTCAAATATTAACGTTGCAAGTGTTTGGGTTGAAGAAGTACTATTGCTCTAGAGGCCGGATTATTGGCTGGAATACTTCTCTGATAAAGACTTCAAGAATGACTAAATCATGTCGAATCGACATATCAAACACAAGGATTGGATGTGTAGACCATATATGATTCCATATTTGTAACAATACACTCACCTTGTTATTTCTTTGATGGTCATGCGGCTTCATCTATATCATTTCTTGGTAACTCATATATTCTGTTTATACAACGTCCTTCATTGTAATAGTTTTGATCAATATGATTATTCTTCTCCCACAGGACCTCCTTAATCTGTTTACAAAACATTAGTACACAACATAAATAGTGAAAAATCATCTATGAAATCCTTTGAATCAACCTATGTAAAATTGCAATATATTTTGGACATAACAAATATTAGTAGTCTCATCTAAATGATAATGTATATAAAGTTTGGGCTGCCAAACTTAAATTGTAACTTTTTCCACATTGAAGATCAATGGAAGCTAAATTAATTTTTTTTTAAATAAGTAGTGAAAACCAAGAATGAGCCTTTCTTAATTAATCTTTTTCAACTCAAATTTATTGAAAACTAGTTCAAACTCTTAAGATTCACATAAATGAGACATCCTAGGATAAACACAGGATAAAGTCAAATTAAATCTTTGATACAAATTTTTTTCTAGCATAAAGAAACATCTTTGCCTTAAATATTTTGAATATACTCTCATTTTTTCATTTAATAAACTATATTTGATGTATTCTCAAGCTTTTAAATCAAGCAACTAATAGAGAAGCTAAGATGCAGAGTATGTATAAGGTGATTCAAACAGATATAAAACTTCACATATATTCAGACTCTTTTCGAAGAAGAGCAACAAATTTTTAGGAATTAATTTTAGAAATAAAATGGAATTTTCTACTTTACACATAACACATTAAATCATCAACGAGAACTTACTTGTTTTCGAGTATCATAAGCGGAAGACTGGACAAACTGCGGCTGGAATTACTAGTCGATGGTGACCACAGCCTAAACCTAATGGTTAGTTGTAGAAAGCCTAAGAAAATACGGCGGAAAAGAATATTTTGGTTGTACACTGTAATTGTACTTATATAGAAAGAAATTAGGGTTAACTTTCCAACTACCCTAATGGGCCTTGAGGCATGCCTCATGGATGGATCCAAGTTTCCTACCATAAGTGTCAACCATGTAAAAACGGTAACTTTATAATTATCTAAAGTTTCAATAACTACATAACACATATCCTTATACGGAATATACTTACCCTCAATCCTAATGGTTAGTTGTAGAAAGCCTGAGAAAATACGGCAGAAAAGAATATTTTGATTGTACAGTGTAATTGTACTTATATAGAAAGAAATTAGGGTTAACTTTCCAACTACCCTAATGGGCCTTGAGGCATGCCTCATGGATGGATCCAAGTTTCCTATCATAAGTGTCAACCATGTAAAATCGATAACTTTATAATTATCTAAAGTTTCAATAACTACATAACACATCCTTATACGGAATATACTTACCCTCAATGCTAAAATGATATAATTTAAAGCTTATCTTTATTCATTTAACCAGGATGATTGCAAGCCCCTCAACCACTTCCCAACACGAAAAATGAGACAATTTAGTAACAAAATTATGAAAGTTTTACTTACTACATAAAGATAATTACAATTGAAGCAATTTAAATAGTATTTGTTAGTCTTATATTTTCAAGTATAAATTAACGATTTGAACAACAACATATCCAGTGTGATTCCACAAGTGAAATTTGCGACACGAAGACTTCAAAGGTGATCACCCATTCATAGATAATTGGGTTGGGAGTAGCTTAATTGGTGAGCTCCCCACTTCGGTGATAAAAATAATAATTTATAAATATATTTTTACTCTTCAATTTTCTAAGTTGTTTTACAATTGATTCACATATCCTCTGTATCAACAATATATCATTTCTTTCTTTTCAAATTGTCTACCAGATACATGATGGAATGATCCTCCATCTATCCCTATCTCTTGCACCCACTCCATCTTCCTCCCAACTGAAAAAAGTATCAACAATAATGTCCAGGAAATGCCCCTAAGATTGATAAAAATCTTCCATAGCTGGTCAGTAAAAGAACATTAATGTAGGAACAGGTGGTTGACTGTCTCTGCTTCCTTTCCACACAAAAAGCATCTTGAGCAAAGATGCACCCCTCTTTTAGCCACATTATCAAGGGTAAGAACAACCTCATATGCTAGAAACCAAGTGAAACATGCTGCTTTGTGAGGCACTCTTATCTTCCAGATGTGCTTTCATGGTTAGTTTGTATTATGTGGCTCAACTTGGTTTAGAGTCTTGTAACCATACCTCACTTTGTACACACCTTTGTTATGCCCCTTCCACCATAAGCAATCCACTCCATTTCTCAACCCTTGAAAAGTCTCCAGGCACTTAGAGAGTTCAGCCAGTTTGGGAATCTCCCAGTCACTTAAAGATATCCTGATACTTAGGTCTCAGCCTTGGTGGCTCCATACTTCAGCCACAGTCTTGTTATGTTGTTTAGACAGGATAAAAATATCTGAGAATAGTACTTTTAGGCTGTTTGGACCCATCCACCTGCCTTTCCAGAAGCTAGTTTTGATTCCATTGTATACCTTAACATCAGTTTGGCTATCCAAAAAAGGCCAACAAGATCTTAAGGTCCATGACAGGAACTTAATGTATTCTTAATTTACACTTCCCTTGGTGGTCAAATTATCAAAAAATAATATCATATCTAAGTTTACTATTTCATGATGAAATTATCACATGTTTCTGTTTCTACTCATGAGTTTCACGTCAATATTTCTTCAGTTTCTTTCAAATTAGAATCATGAAATTATAAGTCAGGTGTATGAGTTTATTCATCAAATATTTATCAAAATATATCTCTAACTATCAATTGTTCACTTTTTCTAACTAAACGATGATAGAAAAAGCGAACAACTGATAAATATTTGGTAATAGTTCAAGTAGGAAACTGACACACCTAATAGTACAGGTATGAAACTTTAACTTTAAAAATCGTGATAGTTCAAGTGTGTTTTTGATTACTAACTCAACATAAAACACTAGTAAAAGCATAATTGTTTTGACATGAAATTTGATTTTCTTGAATTGTATTTTTTTCCTCATAGATATAAAACCCCATAATTTATAAAAATTATCAAAGTTTTTGAATTCTTATCAAATGAACAATCCATACTTCACAAAGAGGATATCACAATATCACAAGACACCACATTAATAAATTGCGTATCTCCATATTACTTTTATAAGTAAATTTTGTGATTGCATGCTATTATTAACTTTCAAATACACATAATTTGACAAAGATAGCACTAACTAGACGGACAATTTCTTCACGCTGAGAAGGGATTAACTTTTTTTTCGCAAAATTTAAAATAATATATTACTCTTTATAAATATAAATTTATGGATCAAATTTTACATTAAATACATAACACGAATAATTTTGATATTTTTAAAATTATCTATTTAAATCATTAATAAATAATGGCACGAATACCCACGTTGTGTCTAACTCCTAAATCATCCCAACAAATATACCAACAAAGATCCTACCAAATATAAATATTAATAATATTTATTTTCCAATTCCAATTTGGTTTAAATAAAAATCTCCAATTGTACATATATATATATATTCTATAGGAATCAACGTCATACCAAATCTTCTTTCACTGTCACCTCAGTTTGGTGTCACCAAACCAAACCTACAAACTTTTTCTTTTTCCTCAATTCTATCGAAACATTTTTGTCTGATTCTTCAAAAAACAAAATCCCCAGTTTTCCTTTACTGGTTTCTTGAATTTCTCAATTTTGTGTATTACCCTTAAACCCCTAGAGAACATTTTTGTATCCAATTTCTTTCATTGTTTCATCTTCAAGACTCAATTTTTAACCCTTTTTTTTTTGCTTTTAGCAGATTATCATGGCTTGTTATACTATAAAGCTATCACCTTTATCAATCCCACGTTCTGATTTGATTCCAAAAAGGGGTTTTAATTCAAATCTTGGGTTTTTAACACTCCCTTCAATTCCAAAAACAAAGATTCAAAAATGGGATTTTTGTTTTTCAACCAAGAAACTTCTCTACATGTCAAGAATTGGAAAACCCCTGATATGCGAAGCATATGAAGCTGACAAATTACAGCCTTTGGATTTAAATGTTGAGTTACCAAAATCACAGGCTGGTGCTGGTGCCGGTGCCGGTCAGAGGGTAAAAATCAGCATATATTTTGCTACATGGTGGGCTTTGAATGTGGTGTTTAATATATACAATAAGAAAGTTCTTAATGCATATCCTTTTCCCTGGTTGACTTCTACTCTGTCACTTGCTACTGGTTCATTGATTATGTTGATTTCATGGGCTACAAGAATTGCTGAATTCCCAAAAATGGATCTTGAGTTCTGGAAGAATCTGTTTCCGGTAAGAACTCTATGATTTCTAATTTCAGCATAAGGGGTTCTAGTCTTTTATGTGGTTTGGTGCTTCTAGGGTGTTTGCTTGGTGTGTGTGTGGGGGGGGTTAGGTTTAGGTTGTATATTTAAAAGTTTTAAGCTTTGAAAGTTATGATTTCTAGTATTGTTATATACTCACTCTGTTTTAATTTGTATATCTGGTTTTGACTTAACTCGTAATTTAAGAAGTTAAAAAAGACTTTTGGATCTTGCGGTAATCTTTTAAGTTAAAAGATATTTAGAATGTATCAAGATATTCTTTAATCCTGTGATATTAAACGTGTCAAGTGTAAAATTGCAATTAAAGAATTGTCAAAAAAGAAAAGAGTCTGGAAAGTAAAACAAACAAATTGCCAAAAAAGGAAAGAGTCTGGAAAGTAAAACAAACAAATTGAGACGGAGGGAGTAGTACTTTTAGTAGTTTATGAATATACGAGTATGGGTCTTGGGTTTGAGACCTGGAATGAGAAACTCTTAGTAGGGAGCGCTCCCTCTTTTAGTGGGCGTAGGCATGCCACATGCCAATGTGGATTGCATATGTGTAGCAAAAAGAAGTTTATGAATATGTGCATTTTATTTGAGTAAAGATTGAGAAATTAGCTTGAATCCCTGGTTAATTTGACTTCCATCATTGAATGGAGAGAGTACACGATTTACTATTTATTTACTTTTTATTAACTTTCAATTTCTTTTTTAAAATTTTGTGTTATTCTTTTTGGTGGTGATGTAGGTTGCAGTTGCTCATACAATTGGGCATGTAGCAGCCACTGTTAGTATGTCTAAAGTTGCAGTTTCCTTCACTCATATAATCAAGAGTGGTGAACCTGCTTTTAGCGTGTTGGTTTCGAGGTTTTTGCTTGGTGAGACATTCCCACTTCCGGTGTATTTGTCGCTTGTGCCAATCATTGGTGGTTGTGCACTTTCAGCTGCTACTGAGCTCAATTTCAACATGACTGGTGAGAGCAATTATGATTTACTTTACTTTTGATCAGCAATTACATAGTGATATTTGATTATTCATATTGGCATTGCGGATATAATATGGCATCTAAAATTTAGTTTATTGTTATTACAGGTTTTATGGGAGCAATGATATCAAATCTTGCATTTGTGTTCCGGAATATATTCTCAAAGAAAGGAATGAAGGGGAAGTCTGTTAGTGGGATGAACTATTATGCGTGTTTGTCGATTATGTCTCTGTTAATTCTTACGCCTTTTGCAATTGCAATGGAGGGGCCCCAAATGTGGGCATTAGGATGGCAAAACGCTGTTTCCCAGATAGGACCAAATTTTGTTTGGTAAGGACTGATCTGATAACTTCCGCTTCTCATGATGTGTGCTCTCAGTATTTGTGGTTCTTAACGTATGCTATGCTGATAGATAGTTGTAATGACATTATACATCTATCTCTGAATTTGTGTCCTGGTTGTATCAGTTTGAGGTAGTTTACGTCTTCGTCAAAGTGACTTGAATCATGGTTGTCTTGTTTGACGATTTTAGAATGTTGATAAATGATTTAAATCATGGAGGTGGATTTTATCAAATCCCATTTCGTCTTTGCTTCCAAAGGCATCAGATGTATTAATGATGGTGCCTTAGTTTGTGGATGCAATTGCTTGCTTCCGTGGTTATGTTAAAAGTTTATTTGTTTTCATTTTCACGAGATGTCCAATAACATTTTTTATGGCTTTGATATACGATACCAGGTGGGTGGCTGCGCAGAGCATATTCTATCACTTATATAACCAGGTGTCTTATATGTCCTTGGATGAGATTTCTCCCCTGACGTTTAGCGTAGGAAATACAATGAAGCGGATATCTGTCATAGTTTCGTCCATCATAATCTTCCAAACACCTGTCCGGCCCATCAATGCACTTGGAGCTGCCATTGCAATCCTAGGAACCTTCATTTATTCACAAGTGAGTTCTCCTTCACTCTCTGTTTAGACATTACTTGAAAATTTTGCTGTACCAATAACTCATATTGCACGTGTGGCCTATTTTTATTCACTGCCCTCTCGTGTAACTTGCTGTTGACGACAAAATGGGTGAGTGAGTATTAAGAACGACAAAACAACTGCCCCTGTATTGGACCGAGATATGCTATCTGGTAATATGACAGTCATCGGGTGTATTTACTCGTGTCTTCCTTCTGAGTTTATGAGTTTCCATGCTACATAGTATCACTTGTGGGAATAAGTAAAATCTCAATGATAATTGAGATGATCTTTAAGTATATTTGATTAGGATCTTGAACAGATATTATGATTTCATTAATCAGATTGTTTTACTTGATACATTTTAATGTGTGGTATCGACTCGATTAAGGACTTGACATTGAATAATGATCCGCTATTGTTTCATTTTCGCAAGTTGTTGCAGCAATCACAACAATTTCTACTTATTAGTATGGTTTACACAGTTCTGTTCTTTTTATGTACCTTTCAGTAATCGATAGAACACCGTGTTTAACCATTTTCGTTCTCTCTTTTTTTCTCGAGCAGTCAAAACAATAAGGTAGTCTCTACTAGAGAGCGCGGGTTGATCCATGGAGGTGACTGGAGTTACAAAGATGTTGCAGCTTTTTATTGCTCGTGCTCGCGTTAGCTCGACGAGGATCTGAGGGTTCATGATCTTTTAGTCCAGTTTTTTCTTTTCCTTCTCCTGTTTGAGGTAGATATGCAAGTTGTTGGGAAAACAATATGTAGCAAATGACTAGACAGTTGATATTCCTTAGTTTTAGTTTCTACTATATAATTGTTTATACAAAAAAAAAAAAGTATAACTTATAACAACAACATACCTAGTGTATTCTCGACAAGAGGGGTATGGGGAGGATAGAGTTGCGCAGATTCTACTCAGGTAACTCGAATTTTCGACAAGAGGGGTATGGGGAGGATAGAGTTATGCAGATTCTATACTTACCTAGTGGAGATAGAGAGGGGTGTTGTTTCTGAAACACTCTACATAGCAGCTTAAAAAAAAGAAATAAGACATAGTAACTAAGTCATAGCAAACAATAGAGAAATCGTAATGTAACATTTCATAGAAAAATAATGCAAAAATTAAAGAAACTACGAGAATAATGTTAATACTACCGGTATGCATGGAGAAATCGCTATTGAAGCCCAAACTACCCACCAAGTCTACCCAGGAAAATGAGACAATGTTCACCTACTTTTGAACTTTCTACCTTAATCAACAATCTTCATATCTTTCTATTTATGGTCATATTCTCGGTAAACTGAAAATATGTCATATCCTATCTAATTACCTCTCCCCAATACTTCTTCGGCTTACCCTTACTTCTCGTTAATCCCATCATTATCAACATCTCACACCTCCTAGCTTGACATCTGCGTCTCTCATCATCACATGTCCAAACCATCTCAGTCTCGTTTTCCTCATCTTGTCTACCACATATGTCACTTCCACCTTATTTCAGATATCTTCATTTTTAATTTTATCTCTCCTAGCATGCCGTACATCCACCTCTGCATCCTCATTTTCGCGACTCTCCTCTTCTGAATACGAAAGTTCTTAATTGACCAACACTTTACTCCAAATAAGATGTTATCACGACCCTATAGGATGTCATCAGATCAAGGGCCCGACCAATCCTGTTGTACTCAGGCCCACCAAAAAGGGCCTTGTCTCAAAGTAGGAGTGGAAAAAAAACAAAAGCCCATAGCAATAGCTGGATGGGCTTTATCTTGAAAATTATTGAAACGTAGATGGAAATGGCGCGTGGTGTCCCTAAAAATTTCGATCTTTAAATTTCTCCCGCTTAATAAAAATTTTAAAAAATGATCTTAACTTGAAAAAAAAAACTAGAGAAAATAAGAGACTATATCACTATTTATACGCAAGAAAATAAGAAATAAAAGAAAATAAATATCTACAATTAATATAAATTTTGTCGAATATTCTACAATTAAGGTCTAAATATATTCTACCATATTTTGGATATATATTTAATATTTACCGTATCTTAACATTCCTTCTCAAATTCAAGATGATTTTGAAGAAACCTGATTGAATTTGATCACCAATAAGTAACAATTAAAATAAATATTGTATTCAAAAATAACAATACGATACAATACAACAAGTAATTAAAAGAGCATAAGTTTGAAAAGTAATATAGACACACACTTATTATAACCAGTGGCGAAATCAGAAATTCCGTTAAGGGTGTTCAAGACTTAATAAATATGTATGAAAATTTTTTTGTGATCTTTATATTTAGAATAATTTTTCATATACATAATTTTTTTTTTATATGAATGGTGTTCGGCTGACCACCCTAAAGTACATGTAGCTACGCCACTGCTTATAACATATTTAAAATTACAAGATTTAAATATATTTTCTTAAATTACATAATCAATTAAATAGGCTCCACTTCATGATTTTCCAAAAGACCTAAAGTCTTTGTTTTGGACTCCCCATGAGCTATTACTTTTTTGGAGGGTTGATGGGATATGCGAGCCTCAACTCATGCATCGATTTATCGAAATAACCTCTATCCTCTCACTTTCTGCTATTTAAAAGGCGAGTATCC
Organism: Datura stramonium; assembly: GCA_018107945.1. Lineage (NCBI taxonomy): Eukaryota > Viridiplantae > Streptophyta > Magnoliopsida > Solanales > Solanaceae > Datura > Datura stramonium. The sequence continues at coordinate 367,141 of JACEIK010000151.1, read as the reverse complement.
CTTTTTGTTTTGTTTTTTTATCCGGGGGTTTGATGCTCATTTTAGGATGAAGACTTATACAAATTCGTACCGCGTAAGCCTTATTAAAGGGGAAATGGAAAGACAATTCCTTACCTCTTTTTCGCTTGATATTTAATACATGATTTAGAGCCTCAATTAAGTTATATTCACATCGCGTAAGCCTTATCAAGGGGAAAAGTGGTGGGCCAATTCCTTACTTCTTCTTTTTTTCCACTCGATATCTCTGGTACACACGCTGAAGCTTTTCATTGAAAAGAAAAACACTCTCTACCAAAATTTTTGACATACCCAAGACACAATAGCATATTCAAAGCTCTAGTTACATATTCACGATAACTCGTATAATTTCGTCAAATTCTATATGCGTATTGAAAAATTACTTAAATATCTATAAATATTTAATTGCGAATCAATTATTATTTCATCTAAATTCATTATATTATGAAGTGATTGCTTAACTGGCCCACAAAATTTTACAT
>JACEIK010000151.1:319156-331943 GCA_018107945.1 Datura stramonium | reverse complement strand
AATAACATGTTCATTTATTAACGTAATCCATTTTAATCCGTTCAAATTTAATCTAAACTGCTTATTTAGCATTTTTAGAAATATTTATATTCTAAAAATTTTAGATTCGCTTGACTCAGATACTCTTTGGCAAGCTTTTGTATATACCTTGGTGACTGGTGAGGCTACATCTAAATTGTTTAACACTATAGTTGACTCAAACTTATAAACTATGAAATCATTAGCATTTATAATCCTTTAAAAAAATAGTTATTAGTATTAATTAAACACAATTATTGGCAAGTAAGGCCAATTGTTTAAAAGTACACTTGTTAACATTATTGCATTGATATTCATATTACATACTAGAGGTCTCGATTTCGAGCCTCTGAACATGGAAAAGATTCCCGTTGAAAGTGCTGTTTTAGAAATGGGTCTTGCAATGCACGAATTTGAATTTAATCTGACCGTTAATGGTCGAAATTCTTCCGCCCTTAACCAGAAATCTCAGATTGATGATTGTTTTAACGCCCAGTCAAAATGATGGGACAGCCTGATCTGACCTGTAAATTTCAACCCCTGAATGGGCTAGGCCGACCCATATTGACAGCTCTACTTTCGGAGAGCTGGCAACCAACATAACTTATGGATGAGGTTAGGATCCCTCCTCCCTTAACTAGATATCTCTGGTTCAAGCTTCTGAGAATGGAAAAGATATCTTGTTGGAAATACCGTCCCCAAAAATAAATCTTGCAATACGTAAATTCAAATTTAATCGAACTAATATAAATATCGGATATCGAGAAAAAAGAAAAGGAAAGCTGGCAGCCATGGTGGTTGACAATTGATAAAACAAATTAGGCTTTAACTGCTACTAAACAGACATATATATATTTGTTAACCTTATTATATATTTATTTAGTTATATAATAAAGTATTTAATTGCCTTATATATAATTGGCTCCTGACTTTCTGCTGATACTTCTAGCTGCCCACTACATTATATTATTACAATTATTTGCAACTTTTTTTTAAAAAAAAAATATTCAAAATGTCCCTCTAAGAGTTGTAATAGCTTTCTTACCAGTTCATTGCCAGACATTTGTTGTCTCTTTTGTGATATAATTATTTGATTTGATGTTTTTAATAATCCAAACTTACTTCTAGTACAACCTGCAACAACAATATATATTCAGTATAACTTCATAAGAGGATCGAGGGAGAGTGAAGGTAGAGTGATTGCTCTCGATGGACCACCAATTTAAGATACAATATGTTTCTTCATAAGATAGTGTTAGAAAATCGGATTTAAACCTAATTTAGTATTTTTGACATGATGTACAGATATATACGTGAAAAGTGTTATAATTCTTTAAAATGATATATTAGGTTTTGAATTCATAACTTTAAAAAGTATTATAATTTCAATAATAAAGAACCTAAGAGTAAGTTTGGTACCCCGAAAAATGAGTGATTTTCTTACTTATTTTGTTGTGTTTTGGGGAACTCTGCAAGGGTCTCACCACCTTCTTTATTTACTATATTTGAGTCTTTGGAGTACTTTAGCATTATATTCAGCGCCCACGAGAGATAAGTAAGCAAAAAATATTATTTCAATAGTATTTATATATGATTTAGCCAAATACTATGATGGTTGTGATGATGGAGGGTGGGGGGTGCTAAGGGTGGGCGGTTTGGGGAGTGGGGTTGGGAGGTGCGCGAGGGGAGGTAGAGGGCGGTAGCGAGGTGGGTGCATGAAGTGTTGAGTTGGAGGAGACAATCAACTTTGACATGTCATTTATTAAACTTAATTTTTTCAATTAACACTAAAAAAGTTTCTTTCTTTACTAGAAAATATTTTTAAATTTTCTCATATTTATTTCATCATAGTATTTTAAAAATGCTTTTTCAGAAAACATAACAACAACAACGACGACAACTTAATAACAATCCGGTGTAATTCCATGTAGTAGGGTTTTAGAAGGTAGAATGTACGCAGAACTTATCATTACCTCAGAGGTAGAGAAATTGTTTTTGAAAAATCTTGAAAAAATTTAACTCTCAATTAAAATTTATAATTAAAAATACAAAAATTAAAAAATCATTCTCTTTCATATCAAATATCCTAAATATCAAAATGCGCCAATTTAAATTACATTCTTGTGGCAAATAAAACTTATATCAAACTCTTTGACTTTTGAGAACCAAGACAAGTCAATATGCAGAATATTCATAATTTTCTTTAAAGTGACACATACACTATTTTCATCACCACCCCCCTCTTCTTGACCCCACTAATTAAAACTCTTTATTTCACTATAAATACACTTTATTTCACTATAAATACATATATATAGATTTCTTTCAATTCAACCCTCATTTCCAAAATGACTACTAATTATTCCAAGATTGAAAAAGAAGCCCTTGAAGAGATACAACATAGAAAAGCACAATTCTTGATTTACAAATCACTAAAAAAGGCAGATTCTATTGTGTCTATGAGAAAGAAGAATTCATCATATTGGTTGAAAGTGAAATTCTTCAAATTGAAGATCAAAATTGGGAGGAAATTAAAGAGGCTAACAAAGAGTCTATTGTTCACATTTTCTTCTTGTAAAATTGGATTTTACAAGCAATTTATATGTCAATTGAAATATTTGAAGAGTTTGATTGAAGGTAATAAAGAGGCCATGGTTAGTCTTCCACCTGTGTTCGCTTCATCAAGTTCCTTCTGACCATTTCTGTTCTGTGCACACGCAATGAAATTGACGACAGTCAAGTGAAATTCCATTCACAAAATAATTTGATTTATGAACAGCATCGTCATGATAAAAATTGTAATATTAGAAAAATCATTATCGCAAAACACAAAGAGTGGTGGGGGAAGAGTAGAAAAAAAAAAGAGTTTTAATTTTCTTTTCCTATTTGTTTTCTTTCTTGAAGAAATTGACTTAATTTGTTTCCTCAATTTATCTTTCCAATATCTAGTTGTTGCTTTCTTCTTTTTATTTTTTAGTTTTTTTTAATTTCTCGATGTTTGGTATTTATTTTGGGAATATATTGAAGGCATGAATATTCATAATTTAAAATCTGAATCCGTTAGTATTTTTTATCAAGACTGAATGGGTACTTATCACCCACGATAATTTTCAGTAATTTTCGAAAAAAGATCTAGTATTATTATATGAGAAACATGACTGTCGTAATTAGTTTAAAGTTCAAACTTATAATATACATATATATATTAGAAGATCTACCAACTATATATAATGTTTATATCAAATTAATAAATTTATGATACATATCAATTACAACACCTTTAATTTTCTTTTATTTATAAATCCATAGTTAATTTGTATTTATTTTTTTGTTTTAGTTTACATGGCCCTATTTTTTAAAATTTGTTCTAAAGAGATTAATCTGTTTTTAAATTTGAACATAATTTAACTTAACCTTCTAGTTTTATATTAATGACAAGTTTTTGTAGTCATGCAAATATCATGTCATGGTTAAGATCATAGATTTCAAATTTTTTATTGGCGTACAAATATTATGACATGTAAAGCCGTGAGTTTCAAAATTCTTTATTTATTTCTTACATATCATGATTAGTCAAATAAAATCGCATACAATGAAATAGAAGGAATATGTAATTTACTTCGATATATACTAATTAATTTTAAAAGAGTTAATGATAAAAAAGACACCTAAACTATCACCTTTTAGATAGTTTTATATATTAATTATCCATTGTTTCATTTATCTACCTAAAATTCGCTCACTGTGTATTAAACATACCTCGATGTTGAGTTGGTCTACACGTGCCTATTACCGCATGGGGACAATATTTGATCATTCAGCATCGAGATGTGTTTTAATACAAAGGGAGTGATTATTTAGATAGGTAGAGGAAATAAGTTCACGTACCCAACCAATTAAATTGGTCATTTAACCTTGACCCGGGAAAATAAGAAAAAGGAGAAACAGGAAGAAATCGGCGAATTCTCCTCACCATTACCGCGACACTGGTAAAACCCTAAATCCTAATCCATTTTTTTTCCCGATTTTTTAAGGTTAGATAACTGTAAAATATATGTCTATGATGGCTTTTACACACTTGTGTCTACCAAAATTTTAGTTATTAGAGAGTAGATTCTGTATATTTTAGCTTATTATGGATGTAACTTTTGCAGGTTGTTCAAGATGGTTGAAACTCTGTTCGAAGATATATTTACAGTCACTCAGAAAGATCCTGATGGGAAAAAATTTGATCGAGGTATGCCAAATTATCATTCTTCCCCTCTGTAATTAATTAATTAATTAATTAATTACTGCTCTGTAATCAGTTAGTAATCGGATGAATTTTAAGCTATGAACCAATACACAATCTGTAGATATCAATGGTTTATAATTAATGTTGTATTAATAATCTAGGAGATATTCAAGGCGGGGGTGGTTTCTGTAGTAGACAAGATGAGGGAAGCTAGACTGAGGTGGTTCGGGTATGTGAAGAGGAGATGCCCCAATTAGTAGGTGTAAGAGGTTGGCTGTGGTGAGCTTCAGGAGAGGTAGAGTTAGGCTAAAGAAGCATTGCGGAGAGGTGATTAGCCAGGACATGGTACATCTCCGGCTTGCTTACTGAGCACATGACCTTAGATAAAAAGTTATGGAGGTTGCGAATTAGGCTGGTAGGCTAGGCTAGGTAGTTGAGCTTCATCTCATTGTTTATTGTGCTTCGACTATCATTTTATTTTGTTGTGGTTACTGTTCCTTTTCCCTGCATGCTTTAGAATACTTTTTCTATTATTTTCCAGTAGACCTGGGATGACATTCTCCTCACGGACTAATGCAGTTAGAAGAAATAAAAGGTTAACAAAAAGATAGTGGCCTTTAATTAGAAAAAAGAAAAGAAAAGAATAATATTCATATAGTTGACTGGAAATACTCCAGATGAATTGTGCTGAACTTTTGTGCATCTGTAATGGATTTCTTAATCTATTCATACTTGCTGGATTACGTACTTACAGTGAAAGCTGCCTTAGAGACTAAGGTACGGTCTTATTTTATGTGACTTTCCTTGCAATAGTTTCCGCTATAGGTGAATTCAACTTTTCATTTATATAGCTGTACCTTCTAGTTTCTTTCTCATGAGCAATAAGGGGCTTAGGAAGGAGCATGGGATTGTGTGGTGGTTCTGCAGTCGGACTGACCAAATTACTATTGGGAGCATTAAGAACTAGAATACTGATACGTTTATTGCTGATTGCACATAAGAGGGAGTTAGAAAATATAGAGTTCGTGCCGTTTTCTTGTCAAAACCATGATTGGTGGCATATGATGGACTATGTTTTGTTTATTATTGTCACCATGAATTATCTAACTGCAGCAACACTTTTATGTTTTGTTGCAAATAATGTGATCGAATATATCATGCATTTTGTAGTTAATCGCATTGAAGCACGGAGTGAGCAGTTTGATATGTACATGCTGCTGGATATAAACACTGAAATATATCCTATGCGCGTGAAAGAGAAATTTATGATGGTTTTAGCATCTACCTTGAATTTGGATGGGACACCAGATACTGGTTATTTCATTCAGGTAATTTGCTGTAGTGGTTTGTGTCTATCCTTGTAGATTTGCAAGTGTTGGCCTGTCTGATTTAATTATAATTTTGTTATTTGTATAAAGAATTATAAAAATGGTACTTGAAGCTACTTGAAGTCTTCAGGATTTTCCTATAGTGTAGGCCTTACTAGTCAAAATGCATTAGAAAGATTCAGAAAAGAAAACTGAAAACAATATAATCCAGTCAAATTTGAGGGTTTTCAACTTACCATGACAAATCACTTTCATCAAAGTAAGAAACATCAAGTGCCTTTTGAGACGTGAAAAATATATGTAGTTTCATTAAAAAAACTAACTTGCTATATACAGGCATTAAGGATGTTCTGTTTTTGTTCTCAAAAGAAAAAAAATTATACATCTCGAACAAGTGAGCCCCTTTAAGAAAATATTTTGGTTTTGTGACCTTGTCTATTTGGAATTGTTTTCAAATCTCATCTATTACATAGCTCAACTGTTAACTAGAACTAGAAACTAGAATAAATATCAACTTTTTGGTGGTGTCTGTTTAGATGTGTCATAGACACTTTTTTGTTCCACAGAGGTGTGATTCCTGTGCATTAAAAAGATGCGCCATTAATGTTACTTCCCACAAAAACACTGTTCTGCCTGAAATATTCACTCTAAGTAGGTATACCTTAGTATGATTTGATTTCACTCAGGCTAGCAAGAAAGGAGCCCCTATGAGTGTGATTCTCTTCTTTTTCCCTTTTCCTCCCTTTCCTTTTTAGAGATAATTTTGTTTTATTGTTAAATTGTTGTTTAGTTACTTATTTGTTAATCTTTTCTTGAAACTTGACTGGTACTAAGTCAGTCCTTCTGCCCCATTTCATTTTTTCTCCTTTGTTCCTTAATTTTTCCTAATAAATAGTGATAAAAAGACAACTATGGGATTTATTTTAAAGTAGGTTTTTTTTCTCAACACGTCTTGCCTGAAGTTAGCTAAAGTGGGTTGCATGATTCTAGCTTGGAAAACACAATTGGCGAATATGCCAAGAAACAAGTAGAATGAACTGGAATGTCAATTCGGCTCAGTCTTTTAGATTTAAAACAGAGGAAACCAAGTTTATGTAGTTCTCCTTTCAGTTTCTGGATCTTACAATTTGGAGAGACCGAAAACGTGTACACATACACGCATTAGTTTCAAAATATATCTTTACGGATTTGAGTACTTCCTACCGAGTCTGAATTTGTCGGATTCCTACCCACTCTCTCTAGTACGTGAAAACCCTAAGCTGACACCAAGTATAGGAACTGACCTGTTATGAGTTATGACACATCATGACAAATGGGGCTCTCAGATTTACTTGCCTGCTAGAGTAATTCAGTTTTCTTTACAAGACTTCTGTTTCTTTTTATTTATGAAGCAATTCTGGAAGCCACAAGAACATAAGGCCAGCCCCATGGTTATGAGAACTAAACTTCTGGCAGTATTTTGACATCCTTAACCATGGAGGCAGATTCTTCCCAAATAGCTTGGTGCTCTTTTTTATTTTTTGAATTTTGCTTTAGTAATGAGTATTGCTTTTTGGATAGCATCTTTAAATGTTTTTGGTTCTCAAGATTTTTGCTTGATTGTTATCTTAAAGGGAATATGTGATATCAGTTTTTGTCAAGTCCAGATAACTGGGAAACCAAAATAAATGTACTACCTACTAACAGAATTATCTTGACATCTTTCAATTGGTGTTTGCTTATGGATTTCCTTAATTTATGGGTTGTCGAATCAAACTAGTAATAGTACCAGTCTGAAGTCTTCAGTTTTGAAACTAGTACCCAGGAATAAATCCATAGCTTCCAATCGTTTGACTTTCTAAACTCGTAATATATAATATTTTTTGAGGACTTCAGGCAACTATGATCTCATTCATAAGGAAACACATTCAAGATCTTTCAAGTCTCTTTGTGACAAATGTCGTTTCTTGATGATTTTTTGTCTGGAATGCTGTAAAGTGTGGTATTTATTATCATTAAGTTTGCATTGGTATGTTTCCTCATCTTCAAATTACTGTGGAGCTTCCTTTCAATTCCTTTTCTCTTTTTCCCTGCAATACGTTCTCCACCCTTCTTCGAATTCCACATGCTAAAAAATTTGTAAAGTTGGGGTTTTCAATGAATATGCAGTTTCCAAAAGGATCTATTGTTTGATTTAGGTGGTTTTATCTTTTGTTTCTATATATTTTTCTGGACTCCACTACAGATAAGTATCTGATGTGGGTGTACAAGCATCCAGTACATGGATTTTTTTGTGACTAATGTATTTTTTGAAAGATCCACACAAAGTATTCACACCCATGCATGTCTCACTAAGACAACAATGGAGACCTAGGAACAATAGTCTATTTATGTTGGGGTGTGGAAACCTAGTGGAAATTATGATCTTTACATCAGATATAATGTGATCCTACTAATAGTAGTTTGTGATGAAAATTAGAAGTCTTAACCAACTGGCAATGTAGTTGCCATCCTTGAATTAGCTGTTATTATTCCAAGCCTTGTGTATTTGCACATCTTCCTGTTTGCATTTTATATTTGGATACCTACATGCAGTAGAAGTAGAATTAAATGGATAAGAACCCCTTGTCTTTTTCAGTCTGTATTCTGCAGCCCATAATTTCTCTCACCGCATGCACTAGATAGAGGTTGAATACATAAAATCCCCTTGTTTTTTCATCATATAGACTTGTAAACGTTAATTTCCTTCAGCCCTTTGAAATATACACCTGGTTTACTTAAACGCTTACTAAGGTGAAATGGTTTGTCATTCAAGAAAAATAGAATACATAGAATATAGATTCAAGAAAAATAGAATACACTAGAAGTAAAAGATCCATTTAGGCTATAACAACCAGTTGGGGTTAAGGTTTTTTCATGATGATGCCCTTACATAGTCTAGTGTTTACTAGTAGCTTTTGTAGTTTGTTTGGAGATCTTTATGTCAGTGGAATGAGCCTCTCGTGGGGATTCAAATAGTTGACCCCAATTAGCTTGGATTGATGCGTACTTGTTGCTCTAAAGTAGGTTTTTAAGAAACTACTTCTCATGGAAGTCTCTAATATGCCAAATATTCTCCCATGCCCCCAAATCCATGCAAACAAGATAACTGAAATACTCAAAGTAACTTTCCCGTTCGTACAAAAAATGATGTCGACAAGCTTGAGAAGACACTTAATTCTTCTATTTGATAAAACATTAATGCTTAAAGATAATGCCTAACACAACTGTTTGGCAAATGCTTGTACAAACTTCCTTCTTCCTTTTTTCGTTTGACTGCTGATTCTTGTTCTATCTGTGGTGGTCAAACTCTTAGAAATCCTGATGTTACTTAATGGTATTGCAACTTGATGGCAGGGTAACAAGAAATCGCTTGCTGACAAGTTCGAATATGTCATGCATGGGAAGCTATATAGGATCTCAGAGGAAGGTTCAGGGAAGCACGTTAAAGCGTACGTTTGGATAACTTATCACATATAACTAATTTCATATTCAGTTCCATAAACATGGATTTATACTTCTGATATGTTCTTGCCTTATCATTGGTGCAACACTGTCACACCTTAGTAATATCTGCTTTGCTCCTTGGTGGAAATTGGCTTACATTGACTTCTTAGGTCTCCCATATGCTAAGATTAGATTTCCCTTTGATTTCTGTGACTTATTTTCTACTAGGAATTCTTTTATCTATTGCGTTTAATTGTGGTATATAATTTATTTTCTTGCATCCTTGCTTTGAAAACTTTTCTTTTGAGTCGAGAGTCTATCAGAAATAGTTATGCTTTCACATCCATTACTTCTTTTTCTGTACTATTTTGGTTTGTTTTTCCTTGAGCCAAGTTTCTATCAGAAACAACCTCTCTATTTCTGAGATAGGGGTAAGGTCTGCGTACATCCTACCCTCCCCAAACCCCACTTTGTGGGACTGCACTGAGTATGTCGTTGTTGGTCTATCGGAAACAACATCACTACCCCACAAAGGGGTAAGGTCAACGTATATCCTACCCTGCCCAAACCCCAGTTGGGTATGTTGCTGTTTGTTGTTGTTGTTTAATTGTGGAATATAAATGTACTCTCCTGTACTTAGTTTTTCTCGGTTTTTGTTTTTGGGCTAGAAGTTTTGCCCTTTTTGCTTAATGTATATTCTCTTTCAATTTTAACTTCTAAATATATTGTTTGAGAGTTGTCTATGTTCCGGTTCTTGGGACTACTCGATTTGTTGGTTCCCGATTAGCAATCACGAATTTTACTAACATAACAGTGGATTTGCCGGTTTTTATTGGTGTTCAGAGACATTTTTGTTTCATTTGGAGGACTACTGATGCAGCTGAGAGGAGATCCATCCATTGCAGCTAAGTTTGAGCTTGATCAGAAGATTTTCATTCTCATAAGGAAGGTTTGATGTTAAAAAAAAAATGGTAATAGCCCAATTTTAACTTAAAAATACGATGGAGTATTTGTGAGCGCCTAAAGCTACTGGCACGTGGTAAATCGCGTTCTGAGCTCAGTTTCAAGGATACGTAAGAATGTAACTGAGATAATAATGGAAACCACAGACCAAAATAGAGCTCTAGAAACCTTGTGTGCAGTTATGATCTCTATTCCCAGAAAAATGTTTTCATATTTACTAGTATTTTGTGATGAAAAGAAGAAAAAAAATAGCTTTTATCAACTGGTAATATAGCAACTGGTAATATTATAGTTGCAGTCCATGAATTAGCTGTTATTATTCCTTTAAAGGTTTGTGTAGTTGGAATATTTGTCTGTTCTGCATTTTTCATATTTGGACACCAACATGTATTAGAAGTAAGGTTACATACACAAGAACAACCCCCTGTGTTTTTCAACATGTAGCCCGTTGTTTGACCCATGACCCAAACAAACTTTGGACGGATTGAGTATTGACTTAACCCATTTTGAGTCGGTTTGTTCATTTGCCACCTCTATATAAAATGCACTCGTGTTTTGTGAGAAAAATAAAAAGGGAAAATGAATGTAGGGTAGAGTGTAAGTTAGAGGATTGATTTGCAAATACAAAAGATTGCTTATATTGTGGCTGAATTGCACAAATAGCAGCTTTTAGGTCCTTATTTAAAGAACATTTGGAATTTATAAGGTTTTTAAAGTTTAACCGTCTTAGAATCAACTTTTTCAAACATATGTGGGTCAAAAGTTGAAATCGCAAGTTTGAAGTTTTCGAATTTAATTTTTCGATTATGGGTTTGTCCAAACTGGCTAAATTTTAAATAATTTAAAAAATTGAATATGTTTTTAGGGGTGCTAAAAGCGAGAATACTTGGTTGTTATTTTTAAACCCTTTGAACTATGCGAATTGAAATAGTTGGAGTTAAATATGTCTTCGATGTTACTAAAAGTGGGCTAATACATCCTTATTTTCAAATGACGGAAGCTTACCACCCAGTGATTGTGATGCCACGTGTCCTACAATTAAGGATTATTTTTTTTTAAAACATAGGATAAATTTGAACTTTTAACGTAGTTCAGGAACAAATTTGATTTTTCTCCCTAATCTTGAGTTTTAATTCTTTTATTCCTCCTATTTCTCCCCGCCACTACCTCTACCGTCAATCGCCCTTTCTTTCTCTTTATTGAGTTTTGTTTTGAAAAAATTTATATAAAAAATGCAATTAAAAATCGAAATTGTCCAACAAATATATTAAATATGGAAGATAATCTTGATTTCTAATTGTCCTCTATTGTTATGCCTAAAATTATGAAGTAATACTCTCGTTAATTTCATCAATCAAAACTTTAATAATGGATACTAATTTTCACATAAGATCTATGTATACACCCACCAAATCATGTCAATTAATATGAATATTAAGTTATAATAAAGATGAAATGTATATATGAATAAACTATGATTATAGTAACTTTTATGTGATCTGATAGTATAAATTATTTTTTATATTGTTAGGGAATATTTAGTATGGGGTATTAAAAGAAAATCTAGTGTGGTAAAAATTTATCCGCACCGAATACATATTTACTCTAAATCAATGAATATATGATTGAATATATAGAGTTATCTCATTCAATCATAGCTAATTAATGTATATCTTTATCTTTATTAAATCATTGGTAAATTAATATAAGTTCATATAAACGTTTGACGCGGAGTAAATTTATTCTTTCAGAAACTCGTAGTTTTGCTAACCCTTCAGATGCATATTGGATAAACCCACTCTTATGCAATACCTTGCAAATCACACGAGATGTAAATCGCACTAGATAAGTAGGTGGAACAAACTCAACTGAGAAGACATTGGGTGGAAAATTGATCTCTGACATTTCTTTCTCATGAGATATCACTTGTTGCACCAACTCAGTCATCCTTAAGAATGCGTGACGAAATTAAAAATTAAACTCTGAAAAAGGGCATGCACTTTTCATCTTCCCTTATTACTTCCTTAATCTACTCCCTTTTTCATATATATAGAAATTAAATTATTTTCATTAAATATTTGAACTCTTTTTTTTTTCTTTTTTCACTATAAATGTTTCATCCATTCATCCCTCCACTCCCATATTATCTTTAACTCTCCAAATTTCTCATTTCTTTTCACTTTTTCTTGCCCCCNCCCCCAAAAGAGAGAAAAATGAACACTATTCTCAATAGATCATATATGTATTCAAAAATTGAAAATGAAGACAAAGAAGAGATACAACATAGAAAAGCACAATTCTTGATTTACAAATCATTAAAGAAAGCAGATTCTATTGTGTCAATGAGAAAGAAGAATTCATATTGGTTGAAAGTGAAATTCTTTAAGTTGAAGATCAAAATTGGGAGGAAATTAAAGAGTTTGAGAAAGAGAATATTGTTTACATTTTCAACTGCTAGAAGTGGAGTTTACAAGAAATTTATTTGTCATTTGAAGTGCTTGCTTGAAAGGAAGAAAGGTCATGGTTAGTGGAAATTGCTTTAAGTAGGGAGGTGCTTTATCCAGATTTTTTGACGTGAATCTGAATTATTCGAAATTCAAAATGGATATTGAATATCGTGTGGAAAAAAAAAAGTTACTAAAAGTATTCCACCGGTGTTCGATTTTATTTTTTTCTTTTTATTAATTTCTCCATTTTCAGAACTCGAACCATTTCAAAGTAATACAAACCATGTTGATGTGCTATTTGGTGGTTCCTCATTTCCTTTTCAATATCTAGG
>JACEIK010000151.1:306655-318680 GCA_018107945.1 Datura stramonium | reverse complement strand
CATTATACACATCAATAATTTGAAGGATAAAATTAAAACTACCAGAAAAGTAAGGTATGGGGTATAGCTACTGTAAAAAGAGAGGATAAATGATAAAATGAGATTATTAAATATTAAGTAAAGACAATATAACAGAAAGATACAAAGTAATATTAAAAGCACGGGTTGGTACATTAAGCTCCCGCTATATATGGTGTCCGAGTAAAGATCGAAACACAAAGGTCTATTGTGCGCAACATTACCCTGCTGCAAGAACTTATTTCCGCTGCTCGAACCGGTGACCTACTTTACCAGTTACACCAAGACTCTCTCCTCCACGCGGAAGTAATATTGACAAGGGAGAAAAGAGCATTGCAACTTTGAAACTAACTCATAGAAACTTACCTAATGTGCATTGGTTAAGAATGTTTCATCAGGATTTCAAATTATACAAAAGGCAAAGTTTTTGTCAACTGGAAATGTTTACATGAAAGTCTACCTACTGTGTAACTACTTACAATAGCTTTCTTATTACCAAAACATTCAAGAACAGAGTAAAAAAATTGTTTGGAATCATCTCTGAGTGGATTTTCCTGCATTTGCACATTTTTAAGTTTTGATGTCAATCAGAAACCTTTAGAGAACTGTAAATTTCAGACAGTTTCCTTTCTGGTCAAGAGGTATGCTTCGTCGCTTCCACATACTACAGCTAGTAACCAAGAATAGTAGCATTCTATACACAGGGGACTTGTAATATCATCGAGGCCGCCAGCAGCAGGTGTGACCATATATTTAATCCTTTAAAACCTGACGAATTAACGAGAAATGTGTTAATGAACAGCCCTTTAACCTTAAACAGAGAATAGTTCTCCATTTAGTATATTTCAAGCTGCAAATTTTGGTGAATGTGTTTCAGAGAGTAGAGGGCTTAAACAACTTCAGATGGCATTCTGAAGCCTATCTTTTCGCTAAATAGTAAATACTCAGGATCCTCAAAATAGCTCTAGTATTTCTCTCTTTTCCATAGTACTCACCATATATACGACAATCGAAAAAGATAGCCTTAGAACTTATCTCTTTCCACAAAAAAGAACCCTTTGGACCTTAGTCATTTTCACAGATTCAACAGAAAAACTAACATTGATCAATGTCGATCGTAGAGATGAATGTATGAGTAGATGCACAGTAAGGTGTATTACTACAACCAAACTTAAGACAAAACTGAAAGGATGTATCCTTTTACTATTTTGGTAACTACCTTTTAACCACTTTGTCTATATTATTAGAAGCCTCGTCTTTGAAAAATGAATACAATGTTACTTTTGGCTTACTGAAAAACTTACTCCATTTTCACCGTTCTTCACGTTTTCTTTCTTGTCCAAAAGATCAAGTTGAGAGTTCTTGCTTTCCTAAAAATGAATTTCTCCACTATTTGCTTAGTTTAGAAATTCAAAGGGTTGGCATATCCACTAAAGCTATTTGCAGACAACCCCATAGCAATCCGCAAAGGAGTGGGAGGCTGGGAGCAAAATCGCTATTAGATAGCTTATGTCTAACTCCAACTAGCTTCTAACTTCTTATTTATAAAAAAAAAAACACATAAATTGATAGGAGAAATACGATAAGTGTAGTCCCACAAACTCTATGACATGGACACAACATATAGTCCCCAATTAGATCTCGTGACTTTATTTTACATACTTTTGGATTAATGGGGCAAGTCTAGATTCACATATGGTAAAACATGCCAACACAGTCACGTATTTCAAATTAACTAATCGTGATAATATAAGGGGCAGATCTAGATTCATGTAAAACCCAGTAGCTTTAGTCCAGATACTCTCTGTGTTAAAAAATTACTAAATACCGGTAAATATTTGATTGTGATCCCAATTATTATTGTATATTAATTAAGATCATTATAGGAACCAATAAGCTTCAAATCCTAAATTCGGCTCTGGCATAATATGCATGCGAAGAAAGCAGCATAAACCAATATAGCCAAACCTCCCTAATAACTGAGATTCAGATGAAGGAAGTTTGGCTATATTGTTCATGTAAAAACTGTCCAAAATCTTGGATACAGCTTTACCTTCTTCGTCCACTCTACCAGACTGGGTTTATGTCATGCAAATAATAGATGTCATTCTCTTTTACCAATTATGATTTACCTTTTCCATTAGGAGATATAAAAGGAAGCTCGGTGCACTAAAGCTCCCACTATGCGCGGGGTCCGAGGAAGGGCCAGACCACAAGGGTTTATATGACTGCCAAAAATGAAGCTGAAGATGTAGACTTCAAATTTAAGCTATTTACAATTAGCTTCTGTTTTTCATTTTTTTGTGTATTTCCCTTATTTAGAGAGGTTGAACTTGACACTGATAAAAGAAAAGAACCTTCCATGTTTACAATATAATAAAAACTACAAATGAGTAAGTAAATATTCTTACTTATTTGCCCCGATGCTACAGCGGGAAGTGCAGGAATTCTCACATCTGCAAAAGCAGGAAGTACCGATATACATCAGCACAAGTCATATAAGAATTTTTTTTTTTTTTGTTAATTGAACATAATAAGAAGGAATAGGTCCAACATACGCTTATTGCATGATGAAGCTGGTAACTCAGACATAGATGGCCAAGGAGCCGGAATGTTGTCATTTAAGTCACATACAAAGCTGATCCCCATAGTTTTGTCCAGTATTGCATCCGATGGTAAACTAGGCAAAAGACACCCTGAAACTACTCCAACAAAAAGAACAACAAATAATTATTAACTACTACAACAACAATAACAACTACGCTTCAATCCCAAACTACGCAGGGAAATAATTAACTAATGCTGTAAAATTTACGATAAAAAAGAAAAGATGAGGCAGGTAAAGATATGACATAGACTTATCTTATACAAGGCGGCTAATCTAGCAAACGGAAATTAAGATGTAATACATATTCAAAGAGTAAATACACAGCTCTCTTCCCATAAGCAATTCATAAGTGGTTTTCACACTTCACTAGTTGAGGTTCAAAGGTATCCCACCTTAATCCAATAAATTATTCTTCTGTACAGCCAACATTAATTCAACATTCTTTTTCTTTAAAAGTTCTGTCAGTCTTAATGTTCTTTGAGTTCATAATTTATTATATCTATCAAAAGCATCTCGATCAACATCTTCCAATGTATCCTAATTGAAAAATTTAAAACCTCATTATCAGGAGTATTTATTGTCAAAGCAGGATACATTGGGGTATAGGAATGGACTTGAGAACACGTAAAGTAGGTACATTACCTTCTGGTGTAACTGGTGTAGTATAGTCATTTGAAGATAACCAGATGCCACAAACATGACAAAATCGAAATTTGACGTCAGCTCAACGTATTTGTATGCTGTACAAATGCTCCAAAGGGCATTTAAATAAAAACTGACCTTGTACAGAAAAATCCTTGAGGCTAATGTGACAGAGATTATAGACATTTTTATTAACATTGCCATTCTGTAGCTTAAGTCCAAGCGAGGCAGCACAATCCAAAGCTTGCAAGTTGGTGACAAAGCTCTGCCTCTGTAAGTGAGACACATACCTCTCAACGGTATTACAGCATGTTGTTTGGTTATTCATCCCATCTCCACAAGCATTTGTAATATTCTTCATGTTAGGAAAAACCAAAGGGCACACTAAGGGGAAGGAAAACATATCAATAGATTTATAATAATACAGAAATGCAAAGATAGAAGGTGAGAATGGAAGCCAGATTGTAATTTCTTTAGCAAGCATTTTGGTAAGTTTGTGTAGCCAATAGCATCAAGGATAATCAAATAACCAAGACTATGTTTGGTTTTGGGGCAACAAATGGAAGTGTAAGATAGTAACTAAAATAAAAGAAATGGTATTTTCACCAGGTCATGAAACAAAAGCAAGCAAGAATACACTTTGGAATTGCAGTAATGATGGTAATATGATTTTCATCTTCCCGTTTCAATTGCAATAAGGAATATGAGGGTCCAATGAGCCCTTAACCAAGGGGAAGTACTCAATCAACCATCTTATCCTTTCATCTCCCCTTCCCTTCCTAGAACAAAAAACATTATTGACCAACACTAGCAAATAAGATGTATCGCAATAAAATTTATGACCAAATAAGCGTAATAGGATATATCTATGATGTATCAATCAGAGATCACTTCCATTATTTACCATATAAAGCTTGAGAAGCACATTTTCCGCGAAGAAGCTCAAATCTAAAGGGTTAAAGACAAAAAGGCCCAACAAGTCCTTCATCTTTAACCTTCCACTATATATAAAAATCTAAATTCTTACTTCATATAGTCTAGCAATCATTTGCGCTCACAACATTATCAAAGTGGTATATTGTAAGACCACTGTCATGCAAACTACAAATATGTGAATCACTAAAAGAGCTCCTTAATTGAAGGGAGGATGATTCCTTTAACGCATTAATCCAGCTGAGTCCAAGGGATATAATATCTCATCAGCATTTTGGCACTCAAACACTTTTTATTTAATTTGGGATGCCCGTAACTATACAGTTCCAGATCCATGTCTACACTGCATGGCCTGAAGGCTTTTACATTATCAATTTAAGCATATATCTAACAAACAATGAGAAATCCAAGGTTGTTATGAAAGAGAATTGGTATGTACTTCTCACCTTTATTGTTTTTGCAATTAGAAAGTCCTCTAAGAAGATGTTTTGCTCCAGCAGGTTCAAGTTTACTTGCCAGCCATCGGTGTACAATCCTTTTACAGTCGTTAACTCTAGTTGTGTGATCAGACAGCACATGAGAGCCATCCATTCTTGAAATATCATATGCTTTAAGTGCAAGTTTTTTAGCAGCTTCTGTTATGGCATTTCCGCAAATTTGCTCACAGCATTCATTCACAAGATCAATCTTGCCACATGCAGCAAGTAGGCTAGACGAGTCCACAGTGGTCTCAAACTCATTAACATCTTTGACTGGGCAAGAACCTTCAGTAAGGTTTTCCGGATGGAGAGAGCATATCTGCTGAAGAGTATCATTGGCACCCTGGCTGACCAGGAGTTGCTGAAAATCTGAAAGGCAGTGCTTTGCGAGAGTCCCATTTAATGCAAGCATATTTGAGTTTTTACTAGACCGCCCAATAAGAATAATAAGAGTTGTTTCCAGTTGGGGGCAACACACGACATTAGCCAGATACTCTGCAAATGGTGCTACACAATCTATTGATGTCACGGCCATCATACTTTTAACAGCATCAAAGTTCAGCGTACAGAGTCCTGGAGAGGGTGAGAGGAAAAGAGAAGACAGAAGACATTGAAACCCTTAGATCCTTCTGTGGTCTATTCCTTCTCTAAATCTATGTTGCTATATATTTTGTTTTATAATTGGTGGTGTCTAGGACAACTTGCACATACCTCAACTATTTTTTGGGTACCTACTACCTCCCACCACCATAGGTACCAAAGATCTGCCCCACCAATGTTTAGGCAGATGGGAAGAACTCACCTAGTGTTTTTTGTCTCCACTAGGATTTAAACTCAGGTATCCAATCTATGCTGCTTTATATTTTGACCTTAGCATTTTTAAGATATAGTTCTTGCTAAGTAAGGAGTTTGACAAGAGTAGTTTCTGAAACAAAACAGATAACATAGGTATACAACTACTTTTTAAAGTTTAGTTAGCTTTGAAAGCAAACCATATCATATTGTTATACTGCTTTGCCCAAGCCGGTTCTTTATAAAATATATTGGCATACTGTTGTGCGTATACTTTTAACTACTCGAAGTTGTTCCAAAATTGGAAGGTTTGTATACATTAAAATTTATTCAACGCTAAGGACCAAGAGTTAACATAATTAGTTTCTGAAACAAACCCGATAGTTTAGCTGAAGTGCTGTTTGTGAAAGGTGCCAATGGAGAAGGCGCAAGAAGGGGAAGAAGGGGCTGTGGAGCAGCAGTTGGTGAGGTCTCTGGCAAAAGAGTACCCTCTTTTATGTCCTTGATTAGAGAGCCTTTTAGATGATTTAGTGAGCTGCAAGTGGAGTCTTTGAGGCCTGTACAAATAGCAAATCTATCTGAGATTGGAAATAGCACTGGCTCCTAATAAACAGCCAGCAAAAGGTTGTATACAAAAATATACAGATCAATGGTGCAAGAAACATTATGTGCATACGCCACATTAAGTGTTCAACCAAAACTACTAAAACCAGCAGATGATATAGTCGCTCAAAGAAATCAAGTGGGCAGACAGCATTCATTTTTATTGCTGATTTATCATTCTCTGTCTGTTCAAGTCATCATGTTGCGATTTCAAAGATCGAAATTTGTATATCGGGAGAAATCCAATATTTCTGTAACTGCATTTCTTTTCTTGATTCACTTTGTTTGGGTTCGAATCCAAATACCCATGAAAACACTGCCTCGTGCACTTCTTCAAGGATTAGCTCATGAAACCATTTCAAAGCTAGTAATGTTGTACATTACACCTCTCCATCTTTGATGCACTCCATATGCAAAGTTAGATTATGAATTCCTATGGATCTATATAATTGATATCCTATGATCAAATCAATTCACAACAGTACAACTGATTCAATCATCAGGAGATGCAAGGGAAAGAGAACATAGCATAGATCAAAATTCGCAACAGTACAACTGATTCAATCATCAGGAGATGCAAGGGAAAGAGAACATCGCACAGATCAAAGGACACGCGCACACACATAACCACTTGAGAATAATGCTGGAAAGCTGACAGCATAAATGCTGACTTCTTGAACAAAAAGTGTAATTATTTTTCCTATCCTCGACTGCCCCTTCTTAAATCCAACTCTAATGGTCCTATGGAACAGTTTCAGTTACTCATTCACAATAAAATTTTCTAAATCACAAATATTGTTCTTCATAGACAACCAAATCTTAGTAAAGTAGCTCAATACATTAACTAGATGATGGCAACTTCACAGATGACCATCTAAAATAAATATAAAGCAAGAGAGAATTTTGAGGTTAAAAATATAATTCAAACACATAAAATGGCCTAAAGGGAAACTTATACACATCCAGCCCTAGATAGAAGAAGGATTGCACAAGCAACCAGACAACAACTCCAGATACTGGAAGCCACTGGATAGCACCCATGCAGGGGCAACTAGAGGGACAGAAGGGGTCTATATAAGATTAATTTTTCTTATATATATATATAGTAGACGATAAACCCCCAACTGAAAATCCTACCTCCAATAAGAGCTTATCAAACCAAAATTCAGAACNTCCCCCCCTTAAGAACATTCGTCCTCGAATGTACACTTTTATCTTTAGGTAGACGATAAACCCCCAACTGAAAATCCTACCTCCAATAAGAGCTTATCAAACCAAAATTCAGAACTAGAAGAAAAAAATAGCAACCTCCAAGCACCTAGATTTTGGTGTTAAAGAACACCAAATTCCCCAAACACCCGCATAAAGCAGGAATCTTTATTAAACCCCAACTGGGTTTTTAGCAAAATTTGGTAGATTTCAAGACTGTATTCACAAATCATCCAAGAAATAAGCAAATTAACCAAGATACCAAGCGTAAAAAAAAAGGGATTAATATACTTACAATGAAGCAGTAGAAATACAACCAGCAGAAGGTCAAGTCTGAAACTTTCACTGACCCCTCCTCTCATCCCTTCCTTCCTTTGCTTCAAGACCCAAAGTAGAAAACCAGTAAGAAACAGCAAATGCGAGAAGACCCAAAAGGGTCAAGACTCAGAAGCAAATCTTGGAATTTCAGCTGATCAGAAACGACTGTAGTCCATATAAAGCAATGTGAGAGAAGGGAAACTGATCAAGCTAGAAGAAAGAGCAACTGTGAAGTGCAGAAAGTGGGAGAGTTAAGTTTGGGGGAGGCAACCATGAATGAGGTGGGGACACAAGAAGTAATGAAGAATAGCTAGCTGTATATGAATTAGCATAAGACCCCACCCCCATTAAAAGGTTCCAAGAGTGTGAAAACTGAGATAATGAAAGGGCTGCACTCTTGGGGCCATATTAAATCCATCAAATGTCTTTTCTCTGAACACTTTGGACAATACTTCTAGTCATGCTCCAAATTCTCTCCATTTTTTTAGTGCATGACATACATTTGTCCTAAAAATAGGGTCAAATATTAAATTTGTAACAATAATACATTCGATATAATTTAATAAATGAGACCTATATTCGCAGACCTTATTCCTATTATAAAAAAGAAAAACAAAGAAAAAGGGTTAAGAAATGAAGAAGGGGAAGAAGAGAGGAATTTAAATGAATTAACTGAAAAATAAAAGAAAATAAAATAAAATTAGTCAACTTAGTTAGTTATGTGGACGAATTTTTAAGGACAAATTAAGCTCTCATGCGTCTATCGCCGATTCTTTTCAAATATTTAGCCCAGTCAGTTTCAAGATATATTTTAATACATAGATAATAATAATTTAAATAGATAAAAAAACACAATAAATAATTTAAATTTGAAATTCACAAAAATAATAATAATAATAATTTAAATATGTTTTTCATCTTAATGCGGTATAGTAAGAGTTAAATCACTTGACTATTACCTTCGTTTTTTGGGTATAGTAAGAGTTAAATCACTTGACTACTTGGATTGTACTCAGTCCATTTCAAAATAAGTGGTATTTTTAGCTCGAACATAGCACACCCCTTAAGAAACTACCCACTTCTAAAAAATAAAATGTATTTTTACTAACTTACCCTTAATAAATATCTTGAAAAAGATGTAGTTTTTTAGTAGTTTATCAATCTCTCTTCATTTAAATAAGGGTAAAACTGAAAGAACATTATTAACATCTTCTTGATAACGTGAAACACCACTTATTTTGAAATAAAATGAAAAATTTAAAACACCACTTATTTTAAAATGGAAGTCGTAAAGTATTTGTCTTTGTAAGTTATGCAGGGTTAGTAGGTGTATTTGGACCAATTGTTGATGAGTCTCTTGTCTAGATTATTTATTTATATAGGCTTTTGCATTTGTACAGCTTTGTTAATTCTGGTTCTTTTCTGAATTATGAGATCTCTATATATAGTTGGAGGATGAAAAGATTGTGATAAAAATGAACTTTTCTCGGTCAATCAGATTTAAGCTGACATGATAATATTTGATCCGTCGGAATATGTCATTTGTACACGTGGCTCATTTTAATTGATTTTTAATTTGACTAGTTATGTTATGTCATTTGACATCTGACATGGTCCTATTGATACACGTGATATCAATTTGGACCTCTAGGATAAGCAAACATCTTGGACTTAGCAAATTGAGATCATTATTTGAAGCTTCAAATCAATGGACTAGCCCAATGAAATTGAACTTTAATTAAATCCATATTTATTGAACCTAAATATTTAATCCAAATGTATTAATCAATAATATTTATTTTGAACTAATATATCTTGAATTTAATATAATCCAAAATTTATGTCAATTTGAATTTAATAAAATTTAGCCATCCACAATCATCTATTGATTTAAATTTTCCTCTTCGAGGCTCATACCCTTTTGAATCAATCGTCCAAACTTGTAAAGTTAAACCTTTATAAATATCACAGGACATTAATCGATAAAAAGAGTTTGAAAAATAAAAATGTGATGAGAAGGCTTTCAAACAAAAAAAAGGCATGATTCTTTCTATTCCGTATTCGGAAAATATCTTTTATTAGGCTGCATTTTTTAGTTTATTTTATCATTAAACACATCATTATAAATACTCCATAAAATTTGAAAATTTTATAATTTTAAATTTAAATTTTGTAAATTTTGAGTTGAGAGGGTGAGTTTTAAAATGCATGTATAATTTATTTAAACTTATTTTTGACGCGCGCGCACACACATATATATAATTTGACTCTGATGCACTGAATTCCGTTGAATCTGTAAATTCATGGTTGGATCTTACTATTTTAAAGTCAATTGACATTAAATAATATATGTAATTTAGTAATTATATGACTTGCTATATGGCCTATGTTTTTTTTTTGTTTTTTTAGTTTTTTCATCTGGTATTTGGTATTAGTGTTGAAGTTTAATTATATTTGAATCATGTGTTATGAGATCTATTTTGAAAGTACCGTTTTCAACAGAATTTTCTTCATATTCAATACTTAAATCTGAGATTTCTGATTAAGGATTGAGATATGTTATATTTACTGAAAGACATAAGACATAAATAGGCACTCAAACTTGGCATCAACTGGTAATTAAGCACTCAGACTTTAAGAGTGCACATCTAGGCACCTCCGTTTGGTCTTAACTGACAACCAAACACTCGAACTAGTCCCTATTGTGTCTCACAGACATCGAACGTTGACGTGACACATAAATTTTCAAAGTATCTAGATGATCATTTTATAAATTGGAGTGCAATACGAGTTGAGGTGTCTAGATGTGTATTCTCAAAGTTTATGTGCTTAATTACTAGTTGAAATCAAATTTGAGTGTCTAGTTACGTATTATGCCTTACCAAAAACATAAGAATATTTTCCAATTTTTGTACTTAGTGGAAAATAGAGGTTATCGTCTTTTTCATGGGAAACTTACATAATTGCCCTATCAGAGCAAAAATTTACATGACCCTACCCTTTTGCTTTCATACCCCTCTAATTAATTATAGAAAATATCTCATCTTGCAATCCTTCATGATACCATCATACTATATCCATATATTATCATGATATCACTGAGGGTGAGCAGTCCTTCAGGAATAGCACACAGGGCTCCTCAATCCTTCTTGATACCATCATAGTTTATTCATATACTGTCTTGGTATCATTGAGAAATGATCAGTTCTTTACGGATGCACTCCTTAATCATGCATGATACCATCACAATATATTCATATACTGTCATAGTATACTTCATGATACCATTACAATATATTAATATATTGTCATGATATCTTATGCAGGAAAAACCTTCAAATTCATAGTGGAGTACGAATTGTAATTATTTTGTGCCGACTAAATATTACGGATAATTAATATGAAATGGAAATGGAAGACATAAACACTTTTATGTGTCTGTGTAATTTTTTTCACTTTCATTTGTAATTGTATGATTCCAATAATTGAACGCAATATTTCTTCCGTATTATATCTTATGGGCATTCCGTATTTGCAATTATGTATATATGTCATCTTCTGATATACACAGGAGCGGAGTCAGGATTTGAAGTTTATGAGTTTCAAATTTTAATTTTTTTAAGTTATTGAATTCTAAATCAATAATTTGTATATATTCAACTGATTTCTTAAGATAAATACAAGATTCGAATCAAAGTTATTAGCTTCTATCGATCATGTAACTAAAAAAAAGTGATGTGGTACATCTCTTTAGATAAGAAACACAATTATCTTTTTTCTCCCCTTTTTAGATTTTTCTCTATTTTTTCTCATTTATGTGCTATATTAAAAAAAAAAAGCTAAAAAGAATCACTCTTTTAACTATCTTAATTATATTAAATATGTAATGTTTAGAAACTAAAAAGTCATTTCTTTAAATTTCTTTAATGTACATGATTTTTTTTTAATTGTGCGTGAAGAAGTTATATTTTTATTGAACTTCATTTATCTATTGTATCGACATAGTGCATAATAATAAATTAGGAGAATATAAATTGGTTTACGGTGCTTTACGATTGAAAAGACCTATTGATTATAGTGCTTTAAGATCAAGTATTTTTACAAGATTTATTAGAATTTACTTTGTAGATAAACAAGAAACTAACGAAGAATCGAGAGATACTTCTCTTTTTCGTGTTTTACTTTATTCTATTAGAAGAAAATTTAGAAAAAAAGCAAGATATATAAAATTGATTTTGTATAGATATCCATGAATAACATTATTATCTCTTTTTATCTCGATTATATTTATAACATCTTTATTTTTAAATTCGTGAATATTTTTAGGAAAATTTCATTACTCCTTCCGTTCCATTTTAATTGTTAGTATACTAAAAATAGTTGTTTCAAAATATTTGCTAGTTTCAAAATTAAAGAAATAATG
>JACEIK010000151.1:256703-303811 GCA_018107945.1 Datura stramonium | reverse complement strand
CTATAAATATAGATGTATCATGTAAAACCCAAATCTCCTCCTCTTTCATTTCACTCGCAGCGTTCAGTTCAACTTACCATATCTCGACTAATTTCACAGAGTGTACGTCTGCTATACTTTTAAGATGGGAAATTGTTGTCTTAAACGCGGATCCAATATGGTATGCGCGGGAGATGATGATGATGATGAATGGGAATGTGTAGCGTCAAAAAATTTAGTTGTAGAGAAAGAAAGATTATTTTCGTCTTCTTCATCATCATCATCATTATTGATATCGTCGTCTTCTTCTTCTTCTTCTTCAACGACGATTAATTATAGAGAGGTGAAAATACGTATAACGAAGAAAGAGTTGGAGAAAATTCTAGCTGGGAAATTGGATAATATGGAGGAAGTGACAATGGAGCAACTATTGTCTGGATTTTTAACTTCATGTGAGAATTTTCAGTCGCAAAGATCTTGGAGGCCTTGTCTTCAAAGTATTCCCGAGGTTAATTAATACTCGTATCGAGCAAAAATGAGAGCAGAGACGAATTTAAAATTTATAATCAATATGCATATTCAGAACGAGTCTACATAGTATATTTTTATTAACGCGAAATACTTTATTTATCGAGTTATTCTTTTTAGATATGTATGGAGGAGGAATCGAGGCATGAGTTGGACTTTTTTGTTCCTTCCTTGTCCTTTTTTTTTTTTTTGAAAATATATATTTTTATTTTTATTTTTTATTTTAGGTGGGTCTATTAATGATGTTGTAAATAAATTAACAAAATTTGATGTATAAAGTTGACTATTATTTTGAATGCTTTTGAAAAATCAATACTTTCCTGTGTTTAATTTGTTTGTATTTTATTTTTTAGTTCGTTTTAAAAAAAATATTTTTTTTTATTGAGAGTTTTTTAAAATTTTAATTTTACATGTTATATATTTAAGATTATAAGATTAAAAAATATTTTTGATATATTTTACGTATCTTTAGTTTAAGATTATAAAATTTAAATATCTGTTCTATTTTTTTAAAACTTAGTATTAAATCAAAATTAGACACATGAATTGAAACGAAGGATTTTTTTTAAAATAAAAGAATAAATTCTAAATATTCTTGGTGGGGCTAAGTGCTTTTGTCTTTGTTATTTACCTCTTATATCTAAGTTTTGAATTTTTAACTTTATATTTATCGACGGTAATAGAAAGATTATTTAAATTTATTCGTGTATTTTTAATTTTTTTTCAATTGACTAGAATTCATTATTTGAATGAAATTAAATTTTGTAAGATTATGTATTGAATATTTGACGAATACATTTTGTACTTTACTAAAAACTTAATCGAAGAACAGTTACATTTTTGACGAAACAAACGTCTCAGAAGTTTCATGCACATTATTTTTTAATACAATTTTTTTTCGAAGTCATGAAAAATTCATATACGATCCTTGAGCACTCGTTACGGTGAAATATTCATATAAAACTTTTTCGTATATCACTTGACCTGATACTATCTCCCTCTTTAATAAGTCTTATGCGGCCCGAATCAAAATTAAATATCTATTCTTCTTCTTTCATTGCCAAAAAAACACTTCATATTAATGTTACCTTGTACCTATCATATTGTATGAGTGACTATGACTTTATGGATTTAAATAAGATCCCTTAAATGATTAGCTAGATAATTAGGTTTGTACCATATTGATAATTCCAAAATTATACATTTAAACACTTATCCAGTAAGTCAACAATTGTCGTTTTGCTGTATTAAAAATAATTTGTATGATTTTTAAGAAGTAATTTATTTATAACAAAAAAATTCTATCTTATTTAGTATTTCTTTCGTATCAATTTATTTATCTTAATTACTATTTGGAATTTCAAATGACATTTTCTTTGACTAAGTTTTTTTTTTTTAAAATACTTTCTAAATATTTTGAATTGTTAATTACTGTGACATATAATATTTTTTATGAAACTTCTAAATATGTAAACTTTATCTTAGTTATTCTTTTGAATATTCTATGTTCAAATTCTCATAAAACATTAGTTAGTTTGGCCATCCTATTCCGAATCAAGACAACTAAATTGGAACGAGGGAGTAGAAAAAGGGTTTTAAAAGACCTCGGGGAGATTTTTTTATTTTTATTATTTTATTTCGGACTAACTAATTCTAATTCTATTATTCCATCATTTGATAATTGACAGTGATAACTTATCTCGAATTCCAAAATTAGTAATCAAACAAGAATAAGATAACACAATTGTTTTTTAATGAGTGAAAAGTCAAATAGACACCTAAAGTATTCAATTTTCTGAGCTTATTATCTGAACTATCATGTATTTACTTTTCTTATCCAAATTATCATCAAATGTTTACATACCTCAATTATCAATTGCTCACTTTTCTTACCTGAAATATCACCATCGTTCAGGAAAAAAAAATGAACAATTGATAGTTGAAGTTTCTTTTGATAAACATTTGATGATAGTTCAGATAAGTGCTAGGGATATAGTCGATATGCCGATTTAATTTCACATATGATGATTTGAACATATTTTTGTAAATATTATTTGNATATAATTATATGGCATCTAATATTATTTTATCATAGTTATTATCAAATTGTTTGATTAATATGATAAGGTCCTTGATTAAGTTTTGAGACTTGATATCATGATGGAGATCACGATAATGAGAGAGTCATGTTTCTTATAACTTAATCTGAAATCGTTCTTGATCGTAGGGTTACTAATTAAGGATATTAGTGATACGGATAGATCAATATGCATGTGACGGTCTTTATAAGATAAAGATTAGTTGATCTCATTGGCTAAATCACATACATCGGTGATGCATATGGAGATATAATTATTGAACAGAGTAGTTGGATAATTCCTAATGGTTAGAATTACCATAAACTGTCACTAGGATATTATCTTGAAGAATGTGATGTAGGTGTTTCCTTTGACCTGAGATCGATCATAGTAATTAATAAGTTATTTATTATACTATGATACCAGATATCCATGTCCTTGCGAAAATGGTTGAAAGGATGTTGGGTATGATTAAATGCTTGTAGAATTAATGATTGATCAAGATGAAATTTGTCAACTCTTGGTAATGAGTTTAAACTCTACGTTGTCATGAATTATAAACGACTAATTAAGACCTTGGTCAGGGCAATTGAATGAAAGAAAAAAAGAGTTTCATGGGTCATTCAATGACCGATTATAATTTGACGTGTACACATAGATGATCACCTATTGAGATTTGACAGTTAAACCATATCCTAGGGTGATCTGGAGCTATAAAAACAGAAGGAAATACTACATTATTCTTCTACAGGTTCTTGAGAGTAAATTGTATACTTCATGTTATCTGGTCGTTAAGAAGTTTTGATTGACGTCAATCTTGATTAATATATTGATATGGCCAATATACTTCCGGCTTAGTAATGAACCTATAGAGTCACACACTAACGAGTGTTCCTATCTTTGTTGATGGATTAATTGTATTTATTTTTTGATAAATAGATTAGAGGATTTAATTAGTCAAATAAATAAATTATTAATCTAACTGAAATATTATTATATTCTTTCCTAACACCGAGGATATATATTTATTGTTTACAAGTGATACCATATAAAGGGTGATGAAAAAAGTTCAAGATTAAAATTTTATGAAAAAGGTTTTCATTATAAAAAAAGTTCTTACCTAGAAAAATACTTTTATTGAAAGTGTATGGGTACTATACCAAATTAAGAGAGAAAAATTATTTTCTTGTTACATTTATTGTAGGTTGAGATTTTTGAGAAAATTTCCAACATAATGTTTCGTAATGCAATTTGTTCGTGAGTTTCGTTGATCCAGGAGTTAGATATCAAAGATTGGTCTCGTTGTGGATACGCATAAAAAGTCAAAGAATTTTCAATTACTACTATTGTCACCAGGTTTGTCTTGAAACCTATTACTTATATATAAATAAATTTTAAACACAAGTAAATCTGCGTAGGATTGCTTTTTGTCTTTTGCTACGTGTCATGAACACCCTGCAATCCTACGATAGAAACAATAAATACCTGATAATTTGAATAGAAAATTTAAAAAAACTTGTATACCTGTGGCTTTCACTCTTCCATTTATGATTATTCAAAGCCTAATAACTACAAAACTTTTCTTATTTCACTTGTTTTCCATTCAATTGAAGACTCTATTTTTCAATTGGAATCCCTTTTTTCTTTCAATCACTTCTAAATTTACTAGTTTTGGTTTGTCTTTGACAGCTTAAGGAATACAAATAAATTTCTAAAAAAAGTCTAGATTACCACTTAAATGCCTACTTTTTTTTTAATTCATAGTACGTAAACAGATATTTAAATTTATTCGCAACTAAAACGTAAAATCTCAAATTTTAAGTATGCATATTTAGACACCTCAACTCGTTTTTACTGTGTCAGTTGAACACTTTAATTAACAAAATAATCATCCAGACACTTTTAATATTTATGTGTCACGTCAATGTCAGGTGTCCATGAGACACAGTAAGAACGAGTTGACGTGTTTACTTACTAGCTGAGACCTAGTTGAAATATCTAAATGTGCACGGCTTGCACGAGTGTTTGTTTACATATTATGCATTTCTTTTTCTTTTTCCGCAAGAAATCTGATTCTCTTAGAGATTATAGTAAAAAATAAATTGAATGAATTATCATATTGTCAAATTTTGTATCTTAACTATCACTTATTATTATTATTTTTTTAAACTGTCACTATATACACACCTAATTGATTAGATTGTGATAATTCAGAAATCTTTTTTCTTTTTAATATTTAAAATATAAAACTAATAAAATTATCACTATCACTTAGTTAATTAAATATTGCGATAATTCAAAAAAATAAATAAATAATTTGAGATAAGAAACTTACAAAAATTTGATAGTTAAAAGATGTGTTCTTGACTATTATAACTTAGCTATTGGGCAAAAAGCCTAGTAGGAAAATAAGGAGCAGACAAAAGAGAAAAGCTGGCAAAGAAAGTGGACTAATCAAACTAAAAGTAGTAAGCATTTCCATGGAGTTTACCGCACGAGCTTAAATGAAGTCAATGGAAAGTGTTCAAATCTTTGGTCTTTTTCTGATCTGTGGAATACTATCTTCTTAGGTTACGCCTCAAATCTTTAAATCTCTTGTTCATGTAATTCACACAGTTCTCCTGTTTTACTCTGTCAAAAGTTGCAATCTTTTAACTCTGTTAAAACCCCAAATTCTTGATTTCTTGTAGCTTGTTGAGGAATTGAAGTGCCCAATATTCAATCTTGTTAAAGTTGCAATCTTTTGCTTTGTTAAAACCCCAAGTTGTTGATTTCTTGTAACTTGTTTAGGAATTGAAGTACCCAAAATTCAATCTTGTCAAAGTTACAATCTTTTGCTCAACCCCAAGTTGTTGATTTCTTGTAACTTCTTGAGGAATTGAATTCCTTATCAATCTTGTCAAAAGTTGCAATCTTTTGCTCTGTGAAACCCCAAGTTGTTGATTTCTTGTAACTTGTTGAGGAATTGAACCACCCAAAACTCCATCTTGTCAAGTAAAAAGTAGAAATGGGTGGCTGTTTTAGCAAGAAGTATACCCAACAAGATGCTAATGGGTATAGGGCTGGAAGAAGAAGTGTTAATCAAGAATATCAAAAATCACCACAACCCCAGCCAGAAAGGCCATATCAGCCACAACCCCAGCCAGAAAGGCCATATCAGCCACAACCCCAGACAGAAAGGCCATATCAGCCACAGCCACAGCCAAAGCCAAAGCCACAAACTCAGCCCCAGCAACAGGCACACCCTGTTACTGTGCAGCCTGCACAGCCCCAAGACCAAATGCAAGGATCCCATTTGAATAACATATTGGGAAAGCCTTTTGAGGATATTAGAAAGCTCTATACACTTGGGAAAGAATTGGGTAGGGGTCAGTTTGGAGTGACTTATCATTGCACCGAGAATTCAACTGGGAACCCTTATGCTTGCAAGTCCATACTTAAGAGGAAGCTTGTAAGTAAGAATGATAGGGAGGATATGAAGAGGGAAATTCAGATTATGCAGCACTTGAGTGGACAGCCAAACATTGTGGAATTCAAGGGTGCTTATGAAGATAGGCATTCGGTGCACCTTGTTATGGAACTTTGTGCTGGAGGAGAATTGTTTGACAGGATTATCGCCCGCGGATATTACTCGGAGAAGGATGCTGCTGAGATTATTAGACAGATTGTAAATGTTGTTAACATTTGCCATTTCATGGGTGTTATGCATAGGGATCTCAAGCCAGAGAATTTCTTACTGACTAGTAAGGATGAAAATGCAATGCTGAAGGCAACTGATTTTGGACTTTCTGTCTTCATTGAAGAAGGTCCGTTTCTTGCCCCTCGAGATTAATTACATTACATTTGAGTTTTAATAATAAGTTGTTGTGTTGCCAATATTATGTTAATTTTTAAATACTTACATGACTTTTCTTGGTTGGATGTGTCTGTCAATGCATGGCGACAAATAAATTTTAGCGCTAAGACATGTTAGTAGTATCTATTTGACAAATTTTCTAAAAAAAGAGATTTGATTGGGGTAAAATGTAAAGATACACGAATCTTTGTTGAAGATGCATTCTAGTGTTGGCTAGAATAAGAATTGCTTCAATCCTACCAATCAAGCAAGCAATCAATGATTACCATGAAAGCAAGAAATATTGATTTTAGACTTGCAGGATCAAGTGGGAACTTGACAGGTCTTGCAGCCACTACGCTTTCAAAAGATCTATCTGACCTGTATTTTCTATGTTCAGTGTTGCAGTTAGCCGTCAAAGTTCTTATAACCTACGAGGATTTTTCATGCTATAATCATGAACCAATATAGTTTCCTGAACCCGAATTTCATCTTGCTACTATTTGTTGCCATCTGTTATCTGTGGGTAGTGAAGGTGATTGAGTGAGACTCTTTAACTAGAGGGTGAGTTTCTGTAGGAGCATCTCTCATCACTGATCAATACCTTTCTGGATAAAGAAATGTGTCTGTTACGAGATTGGTGGTGTGTTCCTTGTTATTAAGGCGTCAAGGTGGTTGAAGAAGGACACAGGAAGTGTTAGCATAGCATTTGTTCAAATGAGTCGTTTACTGGAGAAATACGTTTGTGTATGTACAGTTAAGGGACTTGTTTGGTGAATATCTCAAGAATTCTTTCTTCCAGTCTAGAGTACCTTGGAAGTGAAGTGTCAACCAAACAAAATTCTCTTGGATCTTTGTAGAGTAGTCTAGATCTGTGGCATCCCAAAGAATTGTAATTGATGCATAAGTTTGAAGTTAGAAAATTATTTAAATTAGTAAAAGAAGCCTTAGATCCCAACTTACCCTAGAGGAATTCTCATTTTAAGTTTGCCTTTTCTTTTTTGGTCTTGTTATTTGCTATTATCTTTTGCACTCTTTTTTTGTGTGATAAGTATACGTAAATGCACATTCAACTTGTCTTGTGATCCGAGTTTCTTAGGGTGTTCCGTAGTCTGTACTATAGCTGATTCCACAAACTACTTAAGCCAGTATCCCATCCAATACAACATGTTTTTTTCTCTATGCTTTTATGTCATGCCCTGTCTTGCCGCTATTTGAGTATTCCAGCATGAATCATTTCCATAGTTGACTTCAATTATCTTTTGTTTCCTCCACTTTCCTGGTTAGGATCTAGAATAGATGAGCTTATGTTTCATTTATAAATGTCAGGGAAGGTGTACCGTGATATAGTTGGTAGTGCATATTATGTTGCCCCTGAAGTTTTGCGCCGTAGTTATGGAAAGGAAGCAGATGTATGGAGTGCAGGTGTTATTTTGTATATTCTACTCAGTGGTGTACCTCCATTTTGGGCTGGTAAGGATGGTGATAAAAGTTTAATAAGATGGTTTACTTTGTATTACTTGTTGTATTCTGTTAATGTCTCTTCCGGAATCCTTCGCAGAAACTGAAAAGGGAATATTTAATGCCATACTAAAAGGAGAAATTGACTTTCAAAGTGATCCATGGCCTTCCATATCAAATAGTGCCAAGGACCTTATTCGAAAAATGCTAACACAGGAGCCAAGGAAGAGAATTACTTCAGCACAAGTTCTTGGTATTTCTCTCTTTTCCCTTTGTGTAATCAAAAGTTACAGTAGTGTGTCATGTCTTCTCATTCTGCATATACATATTTGGTTCTATGTAATAGGGTGTAGTCATGTTAAAGTTTTATATGCATTTAGTATATCTTCCAAGTATAAGCTACTTGCTCTTCCAGTTGGCTTTGTCTCAAATAGATATTAATGAAATTACTGGCTTGACTACAGCATGAGTCAAATACATTATCATTTTCCCATAATATATAGCTTGTGTCTTGGTGTTACTTTGGATAGATTACGGATCTTTACTTCACTAACAAACACTGTGTTTCGGTGAAGGCAGTTGTCCAGGAGAATAACCTGATTAATGAATATGTCACACATTTAATTGATAAGATGACTAAAATGGATGAAAGTTATGGCCTATGGGCTTGGAAGATTCTTACCAAATAAACACAAGTTTTATAGAAAAATGGCGTGACTAGTGATTTTATGTGGGAGTGAATGTTAGGCCTCAAAGCCTTATTGTGTCCACAATATGAGTGTTGCATAAATGTGGATGTTGAGATAGATGTGCGGTCATACAGTTTTGTACAAAATTAGACACGATCATATTATAATTAAGGGCGCAAGAAGGATACAGAGGGTAAAATGAGGGAAGGTGTGGGCTGAGATGGTCTGGCCATGTCATACATAGACCTCCGCATGCATTGGTCTATAGATTTAATGTTACAATGCTAAAAATACTAAAAGAGGATGAGTTAAGTCTAAAAGCAAATGAAGGAAGTTATATGAAAAAATCTACAATATTTCAGAATCAATGGGAATTTAGCTAAGAACAGAATACAAATAGAAGTAAAGATCCATATAGGCGATCTACTTGTTTGAACCTAAGGTTTAATTATTTGTTACACTTATATTAGGTTAGGTGTTTTATAGGAGGCCATCAGCAAGCTTTAGCTTACTCAATGATGCTGATGGGTTAAGTGAAGAGAAAATGGTACTCATACCAGAGTACTGATAAATAGCACCTCTGTCAGTGATACACTGCCCACTAATCGAGGCTAGAAGGGCGGAATTTTGGTCTATTTAGAGATCTGTGTGCCAGCGTAGAGATAAATTGTGATTCGGAGAACCTCTAGTTTTAGAGAGTTTACTAAGGAATTACCATTAGTCCAAGAGCCAATCGAGAACTTAAGATTAAATCTGGAATGACCAAGTAAATTTATCATGGACCAACTTCTGACAATCCACCAAGAAACCAAGGTGTGGACTCTGGACTCTTAAAGTAGTCTTCCACTCAGTACCTATATTTTCTTGTTTATTTGGTTTCACTGACCATCATGAGGGAACCTTTAAGAATGATAACAAAGTTTATGTGCATAATGGTGGTCAGTTATTGGTCAGTATGGAGAATTTCCCCCACTCAGTTATGTGTGGATTGGCAGTTTTGGTACCACTGTACGGTGATAGCTTTGTTGTTTGTCAACTTTGACTTATGACAGCTATAAATGCTATAAAGGTGGAGAAAACCTGAATATTGAGCAAATATACTTAATTAATTTGTCAATTATTCATAGGAAACCTTTCTGTTTTGGTCTTCTGTTGGCAGCTTGTAACATAGAATGGACGTTTAATGGATTTCACTGCTGACTTTTCATTTCTTCTAAGAATTCATGCTTCTGTTGCATCACTAGCAGCCCAATTCTTGTTTTTCTTTCCGTTCTTTTGTCTTTCTGGTTATAGTTAAGGTTCCAGTATATGGATAAATTACATTAAGTTCTTCTCATTCTTCAGTTTATGCATGATGTATCATTCTGGGTATGTAGAGGTCTAGTTAATCTAATCCTCTGCTTCTCTTCCCCTCTCTCTCTCTTAACAATCATATTCGGGCCAATTTGCACACTGTTCCACCGGATACCTGCATTGGGAAAGACTTATCCGAACCCAATGCGTGACCATGCCAATTAACCATAGTTAAAAGATAGGGGTTAAGAATACATGTTAATTAATCATGGTTAAGTGATAAACCACGTGTAAATGATATATGTCTTGCATTTATTCTTTCGTCCATACACCATTTGTGGGACAGTTTTTCCTATTTGCATCCTTCCAAGTTCCATCGATACAGGTACGATGTGACTTTGCCCATCAATATTGATTAGATGGAAAGAAATCACTTAGCTTTTTTGCCTCTACTGGAACTCACACTATAGTCTCCCGTGGTCTTCATTCCACCATCACCACTAAGCCGCTCTCTCTCTCTCTCTCTCTCTCTCTCTCTTTTCACTGTACTTCCTAGGTTTCTTAGGTCTTCGACTGCAAGCAAAAGGCGTCTCTTGCTTGCATCTTGTTGTTTAAATGTTCTATATGCAAGTTCTGCTTGCTTGTGTAATACTTAACATTTTTTGTGCTTGTTTCTACAGAACATCCATGGCTTCGACTTGGAGAAGCATCAGACAAGCCAATAGACAGTGCAGTACTGTCCCGAATGAAGCAGTTCAGAGCAATGAACAAGCTCAAAAAACTTGCATTGAAGGTAGAATCTAATATTGCATTCTTATTTTGGCACTGCAGGTGGTTAAGTATTTTCTCGAGACTGCTGTTACTCAGAATCGTTGACTATCCTTAATGTTTCTTCAGTAGCAAAAGTGATGTGGGATATATACAATCCATACTGAATTATCTAGAAATTGTAGCATTTTCTTGGCACTTGATGTTGGAAGTAGAACTATACACAGGCAAATACTTTAAATCTTTTCAAGAAAGGTGCTACATGATGGATATGTTTGCTCACTATATGATAAAATTTCTTAACATCACCTGATTTTTCCGTTCCACAAGGTGTCTTTTGTGGTTGATTAAGATCTTAATTGATGCTCATTTTCTATTCACAAGATGTCTTCATAGCAGTCGATAGATTTTCATCTAACAAAGGTCTACAAATTACAGTTTCTGCATTAGGCTAGCATGTACTTGGATTACTAACAAGTCAAAGCAAAGATTGATATCAGCATTTTCTGTTCTGACAAAAGGTATTCGAATTACAAGCTCTTGATATTCTGTTACATTTGTAATTTCCCCAGGTCATTGCGGAAAATTTATCTGAAGAAGAAATCAAGGGCCTGAAAGCTATGTTTGACAACATTGATACTGACAATAGTGGCACAATCACTTACGAAGAATTGAAGTCGGGATTAGCTCGACTTGGATCAAAGCTAACGGAGACTGAAGTCAAGCAACTCATGGAAGCTGTAAGTATGATGCCTCTAACTAGATTTGATTGTGTTTAATTTCAGTTTCTGACCTGTATATGGTTCAACATTTCAGGCTGATGTGGATGGAAACGGAACAATCGATTACATTGAGTTTATTACTGCAACAATGCATAGACATCGGCTTGAAAGGGATGAGCATCTCTTTAAAGCTTTTCAGCATTTTGACAAGGACCATAGTGGGTAAGTCCATAAAGATGATCACGACTTCTATTTTTCTGACCTTCTAAATGAAGTTTTGACTGCTAAATCTTGGTGAGTCCAGCAAACATTCCACATGCCAATGCGGATCGATAAAGATAATTTTTTCCAGAAGCAAAAGAAAACCCAGTCTTTTCCTTATTGCTATTCATATCTTATATCATGACATAGTGACGTATCCTTTTATTTGGTTTATGGATGGATTCGTGGCATCAACAGGGTAATCAATAACTTGACAGAGGCCAGCTATTTTGCAAGTGATTACTTTTGCTGCTAGACCATTGGGATATTGAGAGGAAAACCTCCTAAGACATCTAATTGCTTGATTTGCTCAAGTTATGGGTGGGATTGTTCATAGGTGATTGGTAGATTTCATTTACTTAAAGGGAAGTGGCTTCCTATTGCTTTAACTTTGGAGTTAATACGACAGTATGCAGCGCTTAATCCAGTATCATATAAGATATCCTACTGTTTTAACATATGGTAGTTCGATCAAGAAATCTTCCTGAGTATGAGAACTAAGAGGAATCATTTTAAATCAACAAGTAGTATTATGGTCTATAGAATCAAGAATTACAGGTCGGTTTTCGGACATCCTCGGTACTCAAGGGTGTGACCTAGTGGTCAATAAAGTCGGGGGAGAATCATGATGCCTCAAGTTCAAATTCCAGCGGAGACAAAAAACATTTAGGTGATTTTATTTCTATCTTCCTATGTCGTGGTGGGCAGGTTTACTCGATTCTTGTGCTAGTGGGAGGTAGCAAGTTCCCAGTAGAATAGTCGAGGTGCATGCAAGTTGGTTTGAACACTTACATATTGATCTCTCTTTGGCTGTTTCCGTGCTTGATTATTTTGGAAGCTTTTTATAGTTTCACACATTCTTCCTCTTAACATACCTCTTTTTTTTTTTCCGGAGTAAGTAACATGTTCACTTTTAAATGTTTGTTAATGTTATTCAGCTTCATCACGAGAGACGAATTGGAAAACGCTATGAAGGAATATGGTATGGGTGATGAAGCCACCATCAAGGAAATAATCGCAGAGGTGGATACTGACAATGTAAGTGGTCTTATATGAAACGCTCGACGTTGAAACTCTAAATGTGCATAATTTCATACCAACTCTTCCAAATTGAACAGGATGGTAGGATCAACTACGAGGAGTTCTGTGCTATGATGAGAAGTGGAACACAACCACAGCAAAAGCTTTTCTAGTGCATCGAGTGAAGAATACCCTTGCAACGAGCAGAGAACGTTCACCAGTCAGCACGATGGAGAGGGGTCTACCACGAGAAGATCACTTCTTCAGAAAAGTGAGATGAGAACATACTTGGTATTTCTTCAATCTTCTAACTATCTTCAGAAAGCACTGGGAGTACAGGAGACATTTTCTTGTAAGTTGAGTTCGTGCGGAAAATGTGTGCATAGCTAGCTACTGTTATGTTTCGAGTTCCCTGTAACGTATCCGATCCCCTTGTAATTTCGTGTGGATCACGTTGTCACGGTGACCCCATCTATAGATTACAATAAGACAATCTGAAACTAGCTTGATGCTTTGAGAAAAGAGGGGATTTTTGTTGATCTTGATGCTAATGAAGTCCTTGAGATGTTAATGGACTGATGTCTATGGGAGGTATTGGAAGTTTTTCTATGTTTAATTATACTAACTATCAAGTTATAAATTGAGGTCAGGTGCTTGATGTGTATAAGCTGACTCGGATATCACTGTTCGATGGGTTCGACATTTACGATACTTGCAATTAAAGTGATTGTATTTTAAGAATTATTGAGTTCTAAGTCTAAAATTTGTTTTAAAATGTAGTGGATTTTCACATATACTCATACATGTTTTGTGTCAGAAATATTGAGTTCAGATAATCCTGTTGCCGGAGAGCTACTTGCTTCTAATCTAGCTTCTTTTTGTGTATGCATTTCCAAAGCTACGAGTAAAAAGTAGTTAGTTATATATCGGCGCGTAGACCGGCAGAGACAGTAAGCCGGGCCTCATGCTTATCATTCCAACATCTTCATACTTGTCTCGTCGAACCATTATTATTCCAACATCTTCATACTCATCTCATCGAATCATTATTCTGATACCGATTGTTGGGCTAAAACAATAAACTTTTAGCGTGATGTGATATTATTTATTTTGTGTCAAATCTACTCCTTTTTTTTTTCAAAGAGTCACACACCATTAAGACTATCCAACATCTTATAAGTAGCTTCTTTTTTTCTTTTCAACTACCATATACTGATATAAGACTTTCTACGAGCATCTCATAATTTATTATCTGTCTTTATTTTTAAAAGAATTAAGAAGAAATGGAATCCAAGGTTAAAATTCTCATATATATATATAAATATATATAAAGGACAGTCCGATACATTAAAGTTCTCGCTATATGCTGTATCGGAAGAATATATATATATATATATTGCAATTGAAGAATGGAGACAAATAATTAAAGTTGTCAGTTGCACGTGAGGTTAATATTTTTAACAAATATTCTATGTTGTACTCACATTAAACATACTATATTATATTCATGTGCACGTGTGCATGCACTTTCTTTTTTTTTTTTGGCCTTGAAAACAGACTGTCATTTGCTAAATTCAAATATATCCCAAGACAATTTTTTTTAAAAATATTTTTAATATTTTTAATTATATTAGTTTTTTTTTGTTTTTGAATTTTTAAATTTTTTATGCAAATTATCAGGTATTTATCATTTCTATCTGAACTATCACTAAATATTTATTAAAACACACTTTTAACTATCAGTTGTTCACTTTTTCTATCTTAAATAACACCATGATTCAAATAATTTTGAAAGACACGATTAAAAATATGAAATTTTTTCTCCTTAAATATTTAACAGCGCTTATGATTTTTTTTTTTTTAATTTTCTAGCATTTCAAAAAAATATTTTTTTTAATCTATTTATATAATATAATTTTTCAGCGAACGAGGGTCAGCCTCAAATATTAATCGTGTTGATATAATGAATTAGATTAAAAAATATTTAATGTTTTTAAAAACAAAAAAGGTAGTCCTCATTTTCTTTTTCAAAATTTATCCTCGGCCAATTTTGATTAGTTAATTAATCAAGTAAAA
The DNA here is from genome assembly GCA_018107945.1 of Datura stramonium. Taxonomy (NCBI): domain Eukaryota; kingdom Viridiplantae; phylum Streptophyta; class Magnoliopsida; order Solanales; family Solanaceae; genus Datura; species Datura stramonium. Next base: position 289,101 of record JACEIK010000151.1, on the reverse strand, counting down.
ATAACGTTCGGGTGTGCTAAGTTCCCGTTATGTTTGAAGAAAGGATTGGATCATAAGAATTTACTGTTCGTACACTGAATGTATAGTCTTAGATTTTGAGAAATGGTTTGGGAAATAAGTAAGTAACGCTAAGAGTAAAATAAAAAAATAAAAAGCTTTCTCTTGATATGTTAAAAGTAATCGTAAAAATATTTTTTTGAAATATTGAACACGTAAAAGTGAACGGAAAAGTATATAAAAGTATAAAAGGAGCTTAGGATGCTCCTAATGTTTCGATTAATGGGAAACTAACCTCACTTAACAGCGAAGCTTCCTTTTTTAAATTACTATCTTAAGTATTATTATAATTTTTGTACCATTAAAAATGAAAAGGTAAAAATAAAAATAAAAATTTTAAAAAAGAAAAAAAAAAACAAAGAAAAGAAATGAATGACAGAAGTAAACAGATTCCTTAACCTATGCTGCAATCTTGAAGACATATGTTCTAAAGAGTAATGAGTGTTCTGTTTGTTGCGCACTTGTTGCTTGAATTCTCTAAAAATGATGCTCCACTCGTATCGAATCCTTAAAAAATGTACTATTTTTGAAGGATTTGATACACACAGGGCATTTTTTAAGGATCCGCGCAACATAGGTCGGACATAAGTTATTTTTAGTTACAATTTAATGGCGCAACGGTAACAATTGTCCTTGTGTGACCGGGAAGTCACATGAAAAACTTGGAAAAAATGCAGGGGGATTGTCTACAATAGACTCAACGTGGTTAGACCGTTCTCTAGACACTACTTATGGGGAGATCCTAGTGCTGCCCTTTAGAAACACGAAAAAGTCAAGAGAAAGATTCAACATCTACACTGTATATACACAAAAGATAATTTTGATCTTGTATATACATTATAATTTTTTGACGACCCCCCTTTATCTCTGCCTCTGGCCAGCATAAAAATAGTCAAACTAGCTGAGCTAACTAGTTGCTTATTTTTTTAGTAATAAAATTATAAAATTAAAGATAAATGAGATATATACCCAATAGATTTATGAAACTTACGCCTCGTGTCTCGGAACTTAAGTCTCACCCCATGCTGCATAAAACGCCTCGCCTCATGCCCCCTCCTTTTAAAACACTGGTTGTGATTGCCTGATTGGGGCACATTAAATTGGTCAAGTACTTCAACAGTATCCATCTCAAAGTTACATAACACTTTCTTTGGTTTTTCCCAAAACTGTAATTCTTGCAACTTCTCTCTTTTTGGATTTGTGGTGAAATATCACAAACAGGAATGTTGAAAAATAGCATGGTCAATGCTTCTGCTGCATGTTGCACTGTTGAGAAAGAAGTGAAAGAAGAGAAAACTCTGAATGTCAATATTGCTGAGATTTCTGCTGAGTTGCAAAGGGAGAAACAGAAAAATAAGAAGCTCATGGAGAGAATATCAGTTCTTGAATCTCACATACAAGAAAAACATAAAGACTTGATCAATTTCTCAGATGGAAATGTATGATTGCTCAACTTTTTTTATATAATAGTTATGTTTTAGTGGTTTCGCTGTTGTTAAGTGTGCCACATTGGTTTCTCATCTCACGAGCTAAGCTTTAGAGATTGAGTTAGGTACCCGAGGTGTATTTTCTTATTTTCATCTGATTAGAGCTTACTTGAGATTATCAAATATCTATGAAGTTCCTTTCCTATTCCGTGACATCGTTTTTCTCTTCTTGAAGACTTAATTTTCAAATCACAGTTACTTAAAAAATACTATGAAACTGGTTGCTGAGACCTTCAATAGCTGAGACCTCTGCAAGAATTTCTTGAATAAAATTTCTCCTTAGGCAGTGAACTCATTGCTTAAGCCATCATATATTTGTGTGTGCTTAGAGCCATGTCTCCAGCAGACGCACTTTTTCAGTATGTTCATGTGTGTTGGGGTTGGGGGGTGGGGGAGTGCAAAAACTCTATCAACAGCTGTCTATCAACAACTGTAGCAAGGAATGTACCAAGTAATTTGCTGGAAGTTATAAGCTATGTTGCTCAGACTCTTCAAAAATGCTGATTGGTGCGTGTCTAATCCTCCAAAAGTAGTGTATTTTTGGAGGATTCGAAATGTATGGGATAACATTTTTGGACAGTTTGGGCAACATACCTTATAAGTATAAATAATTTCAACCATGAGTTCCCCTCAGGGCGTATGTAACAACATGATTCACTTTTAAAGTCTAAGCTATGTTGCTTAGACTCTTCAAAAATGCCGACCGGTGCGTGTCTAATCCTCCAAAAAGTAGTGTATTCTTAGAGGATTCGACACGTATGGGACAACATTTTTGGAGAGTCTAAGCAACGTACATTATAAATGTAAATAAGTTCAACCACGAGTTTCCCTCGGGGCACATATGTAACAACATGATTCCCTTCCAAAGTGTGTATTGTAGTAGCATTAGTTTCAGAGTTTCAGCACTAGTGCCATTTATGTTAAGTTGGAGAAGAATTTTATCCTGATATATTTATCTATGTATATGTACAACTTCAGAGATTTAAACATATAATATAACAGTTCTATTAGAGTTGAGGGTCTATCGGAAACAAGCTCTCTACCCCCAAGGTAGGGGTAAGGTCTATGTACACTCTACGCTCCCCAGACCCTATTTTATGAGATTACACTAGGTATGTTGTTGTTGTTGTGTAATACAACAGTTCTATTAGTGAAAATCTACTTGTAAATTCTTATGAACATTCAAATGTATCAGCTCAATGCTGAGTAATAGCGACTGAATGTGTCGCTTTTAATATATTTTTATCACAGGCCAGATTTCAAAGTATAGGGGAAAGGCACTTCAGAAAGATCAAGAGACGAAAAGTAGCACCATGTCTCGACACTAAGGAGGACAGAACACGAAAAATGGACTCGGAGGTAAAGGATAACTCTGAAATCTTCCTATTGAAAGATGTTCATACAGAAGATTGCATAGTGAATTGGATGAGCATGGATGATACTCGGTTTCTGAATTTTGAAAGATCCAAAGACAGTGATTCAGCTGAAGATAACGACCTTGATGATAACGAAGATGAAGATGCCCAAGAATCTGATGGAAGTGGCACTTATACTGATGTTACACATAGAGAAAATGTCAAGAACTTGCAAACTGAAAAGGAGATCGAAGAACAACTGAAAGAGGATATCGGTGAAGCAAGTGATCCACTAGTCTTGGAAAGTTGTGATCATCATGCAGATACAGAAGAAAAGAGTTCACCAACTGATATGAACGTTACCAAGAACGCAAGGGGACTCGGAAACTGTAATAATGAAGAAACTGATAAGCTCGAAGCTTACAAGGAGCTCTCAGAATCCCGTCCTATTGATCACGGAATAAGAAGACCGGGAAGTGCATCGTCACATAAAAATCCCCTAAAGATGGCTTTTTGTCCAAAGGAAGTAAGGAAAATGCTAGGATCAAAAGAGCTCTCATTGGAAAATGCTCAATCTCATTCTATGAGAAAAATCTTAGTTTTTGCACCTCTTGGTATAAGGCATGGATGTGAGGACATGTATGAATTAGACTTCAAGCATTTCAGCATTTTACACAAGGGAAAACCATATATAGATTCAAAAAATCCAGGGGTATGTTACTAACTTCAATTATATGTCGCGCTTCAGGTCCTCGGATTGTCCTTTTGGGATATTAAACTGCACGTGGAGACGTCTAGTCAGTTTCAATCAAACAACCATTTATTGCAAGAACGGAAATCTATCCATCGTAAACTATTCATTAGCAGAAGAAAAGCTCGATTTTCTTGATGCTCATGTTAACTCTTATAACAGACTGATAGAAATCGTTGAAAACTAATAATCAAGTCATTTTACCAGATAGATGTCTAAAACTTTTGTTGTGTCACTTTCTTATGCCTATAAGTGGTTCAAATTTCAATTGACTTGATATTTTCTGTGGCAGGAGCATGTATTTTACGATAATCCTGGAGTTCGGAGGAAGATATTCTATCCCAACAGACAGAACCCAACCTTGTGTCCTGTTAAAATACTTGAAGAGGAGACATCTATGCGTCCCTCTGATGCTAGCTGCCCATCGTGCTTATTCCTATGCATTAAGTACGGAGGAAGGACAAGAAATCTTCCTCAAAATGAGTAAGACTGCTGAACTATTGGTCTTCATACACTTTATCGCAGTAGTGCATGGACTTTATGTTTGTGTACTTACAGTGTAATGAATGTTTGTACTAATAGGTTCAGTTGACCTATAGGTAACTCTCCATATCGAGTCTGATATTGCAACCTAAAAAGTAGAGTAATAACCTGCATTTACTTGTTAAATTTGCATTGATAGTGTATATAACTTAAACTCTAGTGCACAGAACAGAATTATTGGCGCGATATCCTAGCTCTAAATGAACAAACATGAAATTTGTAAGGCATTTTTTATCATGGTTGAAAGTTTAGTAGTCTGTGGAAACAAAGTTAGCAGAAACTTGCTTATAGTAAACTCAAAATTGCTGCATTGTCATACCAGATATGTCCGGCAACGAATGGGAAGAAACAAACTAAAATCTTTTGGTCCGGTCATATGTCGGATGGCAATGCTGATCCATATTCGCAGCGGAAGCTTCTTCTTTAAGGCCTTGGGAATTACACTTCTCTTCATGGCTGGTTTTCCAAATGACCTGGTTCAAAGGGAAACCAAATATAAGAACTTGGACCTCCTACAGAAGTATTACAGGTATTGCATGTTTGTATATTTTCAAGTATCCTATAATGCATCACGGAAAAAGGGTATATACTCCCACCGTTTAAGAATGTTAAAGAGGATTTTGAATCTTGTGGCGTTAAACTACAGGTGTGTAACATACCAAAAATACCATTTGAATCTTGTAATCTTAAACATGTTAAGTCATTCCTATAAGAGTGTCGTTATGGTAAAATGGGAATGTTGGAATTCAAAACATATCTTCTAAAATCTGCTGGGATCGTAATGGAAGACTTAACGACTCATTGCTNATATAAAGATAACATTCTTTTTGAAACAAAGACACATAGATCGAGATGGAGGGAGTACATTTTTACGAGTTTTGGGATACCTATAAATGAATTGCTATCACAAAAACAACTCTGGATTGATCAAAGGAAGCAAATCTAGAGGAAGAGAAAACCTTTCTGACCCTTGGAGAAATGTAAAGTTTGTCTCCGTGTGACTTCTAGGTCACGGGTTCAAGCTGTGGAATCTCACTAATGCTTGTTTTAGGGTAGACTATGAACATCACCCGCCTTGGGGTACATCCCTTCTCTGTGCTGCGCATGAAAGCGGGATGCTTCATGCACCAGGCTGTCCTTTTTTACCTTGTTGGCGAACATTCTGCTGACATTTTTTTTATTTTTTGGGCTCGAAAGATTCTTCTTTTTGTAAAATCATCTCCATATTTGCAGGGCAGATGAGGATGCAGAAAGGGAGGAGTTATTTCTATCACATTCTGAGACTGATGCTATTGTAAGATCTGCAACTCATGGTCATTTTCTCCAGAATTGTGGTAACTCTGCTGCAAAGTAAAACTCAGTTACATCAAGCTACTAGTAGTTTACTCTTGACTAAATGTTTCTCAAGAATAATACTTCCTCCGTTTCAATTTGAGTATTTTACTTCTGTTTATAAAAAGATGCCTCTTACTTGACATGTTTGAGACCACAGGATTCAAAGAACATTTTGGCGAATTACAATACATTTTTAGTTTAAGATCACAAAATTCAAAAGTCTCCTTTATTTTCTTAAACTCCGTGCCTAGTCAAACTAAGACACTTGAATTGATACGGAGGGAATATTAAGTTATTGCTGGGCATGGTATTCATTGTTTAAGACTTTAAAGCTCATCATCTTGTGGAAACCTCCCTTTAGTTTTGAGTTTAACTTTTCACATTTTAGACTGAGACCTTTTTAACTTTCTGATGCAATTGTTCATGCTGTTCCAGAATGTTAGTCCCAATTTTCAACAGGAGAAGAAAGCATCAAAATCGAAAAGCAAGAGAGAAGCAATCTCTAAGATGAAAACTTCAGAAGAAATTCCAAGTCCAACTATACATTCTGAACCTTTATGTTCTGCCCCACCTCCTAAACCATTTGGATTAATGGGCTACACCTCGTCTCCAAGTCAGATGACTATACCAATAATGTCATATCAAGCACCAGAAGATACGCGAGAACCTGTAATGGCTAACACCGCGTCCATTATTCACTACCATAACCAATGTTCATATCCTGTTATCCCAATATATCCAACAAATTCTGTTATGCCTTTTGTATATTGGCCTCAACCTAATGCATTCACGCCATTCCCTTACCCCTCTTCTTATAGATATATTGCACCTGGAAGCTGCATTCCAGTACAGACATATTCTTCTTATTACAGTCATATGTGTCATAATCCTTTGATTCCAGAAACTTTAGGCACTGAGAAGCAAAATGGAGCATCAAATGAGGCTAAAAGGGAGTCCAATAGCAGTTCAAGCAGTACAGATTCAAGAAAAAGTAAACAGGATTTCTAGTTTTCTATACTTGTTTTTGAGAAACAGGATTAGGCATGTTGTTACTTGCAAGAACAGTTTTGCTAGCCCTGATGTAAGTAAATAACACCGTTGGGATTTGGGAACATTAAAATTAGCTTATGTAATTTTGGAACTGCTGTTCAATAGATTTCTCCGAGTTCATAGAGCTCAGGTTTGTTCGTCTTTAGCTTTACCTTTTCTCAAGATGGTTCTTTTTCCATCAGTTCCAAATTTCCGATATACAGAATACTCGAATCTTGCTTATATTGTAAGAGAAACTGTATGCAAGAATAATATTTCCAAAGAGTTTAAGTTATATACACTGTCACCATCATGACACTTTTATATGTGGCATAATACATAGATAGGCACTCAAACTTCGCTTCAACTGGCAAGTAAACACTTCATCTTTGGGAGTGAACATCTAGACACCTCAACTCGTCCCACTGTGTCTCATGGACATCTGACGCTGATGCGGCACATAAATTTTGGAGGTGTCTAGATGATTATTTTATAAGTTGGAGTGTTCAACTGACACAGTGGAGATAAGTTGAGGTGTCCAGGTGTGCAATCCCAAAGTTGGAGCATTTACTTGCCAGTTGAGGCCAAGTTTGAGTGTCTATCTATGTATTATGCCTTTACATGTTGTACCAAGTAATCTATCTTATTTCCAAGATGACAAATTTCATATTTTAAGAAGATTTGCCAGTAAATATCACCTGATAAAGCAAAAAATTCCTATACCGACGGTGTATATAACTTGAACTCATTTCCAAAATATCATGATTATCATTCATGCATTATAAAACATCGAACACCTCCTTGAAATCGCTGTACATCTCCAATATAAAACTCACCACTTGAAGAGTTGCAACTGAAAAGGATAAATTTACAATAGCAACAAGGAATGGATGGTAATATCATGGCTGCCACTACTTCCAGACCACCAGAGTGAAATTCTCTTAGAAAATCATCTTATTTCTTTCATTCTCTGATATCATCCTTGTCGTAGTGAGATGGTTGTTCTCGGAAAGAATAGTGATTTCTCCTTAGAGAAGTAGTCTTGCTCGTGGCCATTTTTTTTTACATATGGCTCGGTTCTCTTGCCTGCAACTAGTTGGGTGATCCAACAACATCCAATGACAGGCAGGATTTTCAGCAAGGGAGGGTCAACATCGACTAGGTATAGATAAAATTATTTGTTTGACTTCGTATATACAATGTGATTTTGCCAACATCAAGCCTATGTTGTCCAATATGTTACACTAGTAGTTGTAGCTAGCTTACATTACCTTCGTCATTTTTACCTCAGGGAATGATCATGGTTGAGTTGCAGGTCCGCTCCTGCATGTAAACAATGAACAAACCTGACAATAGTGAGTTTTTCCCGTGCAGTGTGAGCTTCTACAAGGGAAAATGCAGAAAATTAGTTCTGATTTTTGTTCACTCAGAGCTATTTATCCAAGAAGTTGAAGTTTGTAACAGAATAAGGGTTTATTACATACGCTAGGCATTTTAGATCACAGGTACTGGACAAGTGACAACGCAGTGTGTATGGTTCTACCATGGGGCCTTGACTCAAATCATTTAATTAACTAGATCTAACTAGACCACGACTAAGCATGTGACTTGTGATGAGTACACCTAGCAAGGCAAAACTCCGGAGAATGTTAATTCCAATGTTGGCAAACCTCTAGAGCACAACAGTCATGTTTTCATTATCATCAGGGAGGCATGGTCTTCCTGCCATCTCTTCTTCCAGTTTTGAATGGGATGTCTAGCCATCTTAACTGTGAACAAGTCCATTACATGCCATCCGATATGGATATGCTGCCAAACGCACTTTAGAAGCCCAAAAAGATAACATGCTGAAACATACGGGCCAGTTATATATACATTCATCATTAAGTTGAATTGGAGACACTCTTGAGCTTTAAAATAGAAAATTCAAAGCAAGATGGAAATTTAGAAGGAAGATGGGAAAGGGCATTACAATTACAAATAGTTGACGATTGTGTGGACTATGGAAGGAGAGGACCAGTACAGTTTTTGAAGGATTCCAACATAATTTTGCACTGTTTAGAAGAACTTAACTGTTTTTCTTTCAATTTTGGAGCATTCCAATTAGAATAGATGATTGGCTCCTATTTTGTAGAGAATCACGTTTTCGTATAAAGGTCTTATACCTTTTATATTCATCTTTTTTTTTCAATAAAGTAAGTCCTCATCAAAAGTTTCATCAGGAAAAAACACGCGCGCGCACGCATTTTCAAATAACAGTTACGCGCAGAGTTGCTCAGAGTAGAGCTCCAAGCATAAAAAAAAAATGGTAAAATCCAATCTACTACCAGTACACAGAAGTGGTGGAAGAGAAGTTATGTCATAGTCATATGGGAAACATAAAGCACGGAAATTCTTGGAAGTTGAAGGCGGAAGTTTGATTTACAGCAGATGACTTGTCTAGCTGATACAACTCTATCAGAACAGGAAACACCACACAGCACTGTGTCTGGACAGCTTCCTTAAATGGTCTTAATGTATCTGAAGTGCCTCACATGACTCTGCACCAACAAAATAGAAGAAATCTGTCAGCTTGTATCTGTTAACTCATACAAGTTCAGCAAGGTGAACAAGCCAAAATAGAAAAGAAAAAAAAAGAACATTCTTTAGACTTCAAACAAAGCATTCCGGCAAGATATTTCCTAGTGTGAACAAAGAAGACATGACCAAACACCTTTGGAGTTTGGAGGAACAATATATTCATTCTTACTCTTTAAAGCTGATAGAGCTCTCCGAAAATTGAAGGTTTTAAGTGGCATTCTATTGATAAGATAGGCAGTTACTAGAATAGCATCCCCAGTAAAGTTTTCGTACATTCATGGTAAACATAAGAGATCTTGATACTTCTAACAAATGCCTTATTTTCTATTCAGTCACCCCATTTGGCACACTAGTATAAGGATAACTATTTTGATCAACTCCAAATAAGTACCAAACCTTTTATCTGTGTCCTCTATGCCATTGTCAGTTCTCACGTTTTTTATTTTAGCATCAAACTAAATACGCATCATTTTACGAAAAGAATGAAAGCAAGAAAAAGCTTCACTTTTGGCTTTTAACAGATATACCCAAGTCATCCTAGTGCTAGCAAATGTGCTTACATAAGGCCTCAACAAAAGGACTTTTCAGTTTTCGTACTTTGGTTTGCAAGTTGGGCGCAACATCTTTGCTCCAACTTGAGGAGTGTTGATTGTTTTAATTAATTAGCATGATTATAGAAGACTTTATTTTTCTTTTTCCTATCGTAAATTCGTAATTATAGGAGTATAATATTTCTTTTTATTGAAATGGATTGTTTTTTCCTCAATTAGTGTACAATTCACTTGTATAAATACCCCTTAAAACACACAGAAACCTTTTTTTCTTTCTATAAATACCCCTTAAAACACACAGAAACCTTTTTTTCTTTCTCAAATTCTACATAAAATCATAAAAGACCAAACATATTCTTTTCAGTACATTTGTTGTCATCAAAGAAGAAACATAATGAGAATATAAGAGTATGATCACAAGATGTTGCAGTAAAAACAGGTAATCAATTCAAACGGGTTAAAGAATCTTGCATAACGAGAGAAAATTAGTACACAGTTTCAAACATAACGGCAACAGCAGATATCCAAGTAGATATGCTTGCAGTCGTAAGTCATATGATATAGACTTGACATAAAACACAGGTTACTGTGATTATGATCAGTTGAGTCTTAATAGAAAGACATAAAGCTAAACATACCTGTAATAAGCATAAATATTACGCGAACACTTCAGGAATGGTGGCATTATGAACTTCAAAATATAACCTTATTTTTTTGGAGTGATGCCTTCTACAAGTGAAATCGCCTTAGACCAATGAAATTCTCTGATGACAAGTTGACACCAAGAAAATCACAATTTTGACTGATCTTCACTTTTGGAATGTGCGCAATCTTGTACCAGTCTTCTCCTTGTCCCGGGTTGCAACACTTCTCCAGTATTGCACAGCCCAAAATGTTCAAGGACTGGAGATTCATTCTCTCCATACACTCTGGCAGTGAGGCAAGATTATCACACTGCACTATGTTCAGTTCCTTGAGAGACGTTAGTTCTCCTAACCACTCAGGCAATAAAGTCAAACTTGGGAATCTACATACAGAAAGAGATTGCAAATTGTAAACATGTCGTAAGGCTTCAGGCAATTGCCAGAAAACCAACTTCTCAGGGTGAATAACAGTGTTTTCTCTAGAGTGGAACATTGGCAGGCCATCAAGGTGAAGACGACGAAGAGAATTCAGGTGTTTAATCTCATGTGGAAATGAAACCAACTCTGGACACCCAAAAATTTCCAGTTCCTCCAGGGAAGCTAGGTTTCTGAAACCTTTAGACAGATATTTAAATCTATCAGAGCAGTTGATTGACAATCTACGGACTGAGGTCAGACCTTGCATTCCCTGCTCTGGTAGAGACTCTAGTTGGTGGCAGTAACCAATACTTAGGGACTTCAATGCAGTGAGGCTTGCCAGGCTGTTTGGCAGTACTTCCAGCTTTGAGAAATCCACAATCTTCAATATTTCAAGATCGGTGAGGTTTGTTAGCACCTCCTCAGGGAAAGAAGTTAGTTCCTTGTTGTTAGCAATTTCTAAGCAGGTGAGACCGCAAAGATTAGAGATAGAGGCTAGAGTCATGTTCGAGCATTTCATAATTCTCAATTTTCTGAGTGATAAAAGGCGTGGAAATGTCAACAAAGGGCAGTCTTCAATCCACATTTCATGAAGACATGGAAAATGTTCTTCTCCTTCTTCTATTGAAACTCCTTTTAAGTTGGGGAGCTTGCACATCTCAAGTAATTCCAAGGATGGGAACTTTCTTAATTGGGATATTCCACTTTCAAGGTCACTGTCAATGTACTCCACATGACCTCCCCTCAGCGAAAGAAATTTCAAACAAGGAAGCTGAGCTAGTTGAGAGAGATGTGAGCAGTATTTACAATCATGAAGATGAATGGTAATGATGGTTCTCAAAACCGAAGCCCTCATCCAACTTGCCAAGTATGTACTTCTGAAACCGGATACCTTCAGATGCTTAAGGTTGGAATGAGGTTCTAGTGCTTCAAGCACCTGCAGATCAACACCCTTTGATGACTCGCACCCAGTGGATTGGTTCCAGTACAAAGCTAAATTTTGGAGGTTTTGCTTTGAAATTAGAGCTTCTTTCGCCTCCATATGATTCTCAACCCTCTCAAGGTGTTCAATAACTAGTTCTCCCTCAAGATTCAAGTCTCGCAATTCACTAAGCTTGGAACATCTTTTTTTCCCTACGACAAACTTGTTTAAAGTCTTTAGGTGTGTCAATTGTCCTATATTAGGAGGCATGTGACTCAATGGACAGCCTCTTAGCCGAAGATGTCGAAGATTTCTCAGATACCTCAGATGTTTTGGTAAAACACGAAGTAAGCAACAATCTTCTACACTTAGCATCTGCAGGTTCTGAAGAGAACATATACTATGAGGAAGACTCTCAATACATGTACTGAAAAGGTCCAAATACCTTAAATGTATTAGATTTCCGATTGCAGATGGTAATTCCTTTAACCGAACAGAGCAAAAAATCAACACCCTTAAAGAACCATATATTGTTATTATCGAAGGGCTGTAAGGCATAGTACGTTTAGGAAAAGCAAGAAATGACTTATCTTCTGCATGTATTGTTGCATGGCGAATTCTGCTTGCCGATATCTTTTCCCCTCCTTCAATTTTTGTTGCATGAATTCCATCATCCATTATAGATTGGGCCAGGTCATGAACAAGATCATGTATCTCAAACAACATCCTCCCATCTGAATTTTGTTGCACTTCTTGGAACAAAGATCTCCAGTATAATTCATTCCACACTTCATTACCCCTATCCTCAGGTTCCAAGTTCCCCTCGAATGAGATAAATCCGTTGGCCATCCAGAAATAGATTAGCTCTTCTTTGTCAATTTTGGAGCCCTTCTCAAATATCGCACAATAAGCAAAACAGTGTCTCAAATCTTGAGGAAGGTGAAAATAGCTCAACCTTAGAGCAGGCAAGATTGAACTTTCATCTTGTGGCAGATTCCAAAATTCACTATCTCTAACAAACAACCATTTTTTTTCATCACTCTTAAAGCGCACAATACTTCCTAGAGCTTTAGCAGCCAGAGGAACCCCACAACATCTTCTTACAATCTCTTTTCCAATATCCACAAGATTGGGGCTTTCAAGTCTATCGAGGCCAAATGCGCGTTGCTTGAACAACAACCAACAGTCATACTCTGACAAGCAGGATAAACGATGCGGTTGTACTGTCCCCATAATTGAAGCAACTTTTTCTAGGCGAGTAGTGGTAATAACTGAAGTACCTCTAGAACCAATTGTTAGTAAGGCTTTTAATTTATCCCACTTCTCCTGATCTTCATTCCAAACATCATCCAAAATAAGTAAATATCTTTTCCCTCTCAACAAGGTTATGAGGTGACTTTGTAAAGAAGCTAACTCGGAAGCAGTTATATCTTTCCCAACTATGGCTTCTAGGATTGCTCTTATCAACCTCTTCTCGTCAAAATTATGTGACACACAAACCCAAATTTTCAAATCGAAATGTTCATGTACCCACACATCATTGAAAATTAATTGAGCAAGAGTCGTCTTTCCAAGACCTCCCATTCCAACTATAGGGAGAACCAAAAGCTCTTGAAAATCATCCAGGTGCTTCACTAAGATTTCAACAATCTTCCTTTTATCATTGTCCCTCCCATAGACTTCTGCTGGAGTTAAAACAAAGCCAGTTTCACGTACTTCGTCTGTTGTGGACTGTTTCTTCGCATTCACTTCAGACAAATGGAATTTAATACGTTCCTCAGCAATTCCATCTAGTTTCCTGATGGCATCTTTAACCTTTTTCCCTATCTGGCGACGAAACAAAATATTCTCCAAAGAAAAAACAGATGGCATGGAAATGCATCCAATGCTTGGGGCTCTTTCCTGCAACCTGATGGCTTTCACTGCACATTCATCCAAGACATCATCAACTTCATAAGTAGCACCGTTTAGCTTCTGCAACCAGTTTCTCATTGCCTTTTCTTTCAGTTTTTCCTGGTCAGCATCTTGGAGGACAGCCTTGATTGTCGACAGCAAGCTTGAAAGCTTTCTTAATTCTTCATCGACGCCATAAAGCAATCCAAGCTCCCTTTGGATAAAAGAGCTCACATTTTGTAATAAAACTTCTATGAAAGCTTCTGCCATGATTTCCTTGACAATCAAACCAAGGAAAATTAATGAGTAGTTCAAATATCACTAGGAGAGCTTTCAGAATTGTTCAATTAAACCTACGTTGCTTGGATTTTTCAAAAATACCTCCAAAGTAGTGCATATTAGGACGATCCAACACGGGTGTGGCAACAGTTTTGAAGAGTGCAAGCAACATAGTACTAAATAGATAATTGAGTATAAATTTTGGCGGTAATACATAAATATGCACTCAAACTTGGCGTCAACTGACAATTAAGCACTCAAACTTTGAGAGTGCACATCTAGACACCCCAACTTGGTCTTAACTGACAACTAAACACTTCAACTAATCCCCACTGTGTCTCATAGACACTTGATGCTGACATGACACATAAATTTTGGAAGCGTCTAGATGATCATTTTGTAAGTTAGGGTACTCAACTGATACAGTGGATACAAGTTAAGGTGCCTAGATGTGCACTTTCAAAGCTTGAGTGCTTAATTGCCAGTTGAAGTCAAGTTTGAACGCCTATATATGCATTATGCCATAAATTTTTTGTGTATTACACCCGCTACAAGAAGAAATCATTGAGGAATTTGCACAGTAAAGTTATTCTGTTTATACTTTTTCTTTCTTTCTGCATAATTTGAAACAAATTCTTCATGAATCAATAGATCAAAACCCTAATTTTGGTTCTCTTCCATTGTTTCCCCCTGAAAAAACAAACTTTTTCTTTTACACGAATCCGAACGAGTACAAGCAAGAGGGCTAGGCCTTACTTTACTAATCCTAACGAGGTAACGACTTTCAATTTTGATATTAACACAAGAAATTTTGACCGCCAGCTTGCACGCATCTCGATTAATCTTAAACACACCGCCAAACTATGGCTCACAAGCACAGTACTTTTAAGATATTAACACAATTTAATAAGAAATCAAGAATTGCAAAAAAGTAATTAAAAAAGAAACTAAATCATAGATAAACCCCTTTTACTATAAAAAAAAAATCAATATTTTTGTGAATCTTGAAGTAACTTTCTTGAACTTAACAGGGAAATTACCTATTTCTTATGCTTCAGATATACAGCAAAAATATTTGTTTAGCTTCTGGAGTTGAAGTTCTCAAAGTGAAGGTGGACTTTCAGCAAGTATCACTTGGAACACTATTTTACTAGTGATATTTTTCGCCGAAAAATATTAAGCGCCTGTTTCTGGAAAAAAAAAAATAGTGTTTTAACGTAAAAAAAATTATAAAGTTTTCTATTACTATTTAAGTGAGAATTCATTTTCCACCGTCGTATGTTTTCAAGTAAATTAATTCGGTGAAAAAATCATATTTTATAATATAAATTTTTTATTAATTTGCTGTGAGAAATAGAAATGAGGGGAGTTTGATTGATCTTGGATCTTTTGCCAAGTGTTCTAAGATATTTTTTAGAGGATATGGAATAGGACCATTTGGGCTTTTGCTCCTCTTTTATTTTGGTGTTTAATTTTCACTCATATAACAAATATTTTTCGTTCGGAATAAGTTTATATTTTTATTTTATAATATTTTACAAATTATAACGGGATATAACTTTAATTTTTAAAGAATTTATGTTTCAATCGGTATAAGCTTGATTGTTAAAAAAAAAAATATCAATTCATTTTGAAACGTAAAAATTAAAGACGAACTTATTTAAAGAGAATATGGATTGATTGGTCCATTTTGATGTTCCTTTCTCAAATAGTAGTTTAGGTGTGTTTCGATAAATATTTAGTGATGGTTTAGGTGGAAAACTCACACACATGATAATTCAGACAGAAATATTTTTAAAAAGAATAGTAGAACGTTGAAATTAAAAGCTCCGAGCACAACAGAAAGTTAAAATTAAAAGTTTCGGAGCATGACAGAAAACTCTATTTCCTTAAGGAATTTAATCCCCTCACAATTGCCTGAGATTATGAATTAATTCCTCTTAGAATAACATAGAAGAAGATGATATTAAAATATCTAGTTTCTATAAACGTTTTTGTATGTGTAGAAATGAGACGAAGCCTTTGAAAATTGTATTAAATCGGTATAATTTAGTTTAAAATTTTTTAACAAAAACACTTAGAGAGATAAGTGATTTTTTAAGAGGTGCGTCGAAATTTTAAAAAATACCATTACTATTGAGAGATACGGATCTCTCAATTCTCGGGCGATTACACTAAAAATTCGAGTTCCTTTTGAAATTTTTATATCTAAATATTATAAAATTAATATTATAAAATTAATTTTTTGTTTTTTTAATTATAAAGTAGTTTAGGAGTAGTTTAATATTTATTATTTATATTTATCTAATGAAAAAAATTTAAATATATATTTAAATGATTTAAGTTAAAATTGAGTTTGATAAATTAGAAATAGTACATTAGATTCTCACTCCTGCACAAATCCCAATGCATCAACCGTCATACTAATTTTATGTATCTAACCCCATTTCTCCACCAAGTACATCTAAATTATTTGAATTATAATTTATTTTGATTAAAAATTTAAACACGTAATAAAAAAGATTTTTATTACATATTTTAATTAATTTTTTAAAAACAACTTACACATATTTTTTAAACACCTACTACGAGATAAATAATCATTTAAAGTAGAAAATAAGATAAATATATCGCTCAATTTTGCGATCTTGAGCTGATATATCACTATTAAAAAGTGGCGCATATATTCCTCGTTGTTTAACAAATGATACATATATATCCTCGTATTTATCAAATGGTGCATATTTACCATTTTTTCACTGAATTCAAAAAGTTTTAAAACTTGTTTTTAAATTTAAAATATCATGCCATTTTAAAAATACCTCAAGATATTTTTTTCGCAAAGTTATAGGGTATATTTACCTTTACTCTTTAAAATATATCACCTTTAATTATACACACTACCCTAATAAGCTATAAAACCTGTAACCTATTCGATTACTGTGTGTATGACTAAAATTGACATATCTTATTTAACTATGGGTGCTTAAAACACATCGTAATTTTTTTTTTTTTAACCTTCATAGCTCGGCTTAAAATATCTAATAAAATCACTTTATTATATACTTAAATACTTAATTAAAAATAAATTATAATTTAAATATTTAAATTTTTAATTTGTCTTTTTTAATTTTTCAAATTTAAAATTTAGTTGGATTTGAGTTTTTTAAAAAGTTTTAAAATTGCTTTAAAATAAAAATAAAATATTCCATAAAAATTCAAATGACCTTTTAGTGGAACTCTATGGGCCCTTAATTTCACAATTTTTCATACAACTTTATAATCTGTGGGCACTTTTAGACTTTTATGTACACAAAAAAATTCCCCAATTTTCCTTTCAAAGTTCTTAGTTATAAAACCATTTTTGAAGAGAAATGGAATTTGAGAACACATAGTGGGAACTGAAATTTTCAAGAAAAAAACATCAATTTTTAGGCTTTTTTTCTCTCTCTTGAGTCGATGATCTGTCGAAATTAATTTTTCCGCCCACAAAGGTAAATATGTTATATCTTATCATCTTTTTTAAATTTTATTTATCGGATTATACTATATATGTTGTTGCTGTTGCTGCTGCTTCATTTTGTATCTTGCTATATATTTTTCTTACAACTCTGCTTCGAAAACTTCTTTGAGTCGGAAGTGTATCAAAAATAATTTTTTTATGAGAGGGTTAAGATCGGTATACATCCTATCCTTCTTAGATTATGGTTGTGGGATTACTGTATATGTTGATGCTTTTTTGCTTCATTTTATTTTTTGCAATTCTGCTTCGAGTCAAGGGTGTGTCGGAAACAACTCCTCTATTCTCACAAATAAGATCGCTATACATCCCACCCTTCTGAGATTACACTTGTGGGATTATACTGTGTATGTTACTTTTTTTTTGCTTCATTTTACATCTTGCTATCTTATTTTTTTTGCAATTCTACTTTGCAAACTTATTTGAGTTTGTATCGAAAATAATTTCTCCACCTTAGCCACGAAGGTATCGACTAAGTGTAAGGTCTACATACATCCTACCTGCCCGGATTCCACTTATAGAAAATTACACTGTATCTTCTTTGGAATTTTGTAAAATCCACAGTAAAATAGTTTCTGGGATTTCACACATTTCTATTCAATTCAGAGTACCCTTTTTTAGAAAAAGAAAAACTCCTTTTTTTGGAGCTATTTGACAGAAAGTAAAGGTTCTTGATCTTGATGATTTAATTCCTAGAAAAACCAACTTTTTTTTTTTCCATCAAAAAGAGAAATAGGTTTTTTATCTATAAATATTTTTGGAAATTTTGATTTGCTAACTGGTTCTTCTTATTCAGAGAGGATTGAAGTTATATACATCGTCAGTGAAAAAAGAATTTTTGATCAACTTATTATATAAGGTTAGTTACTTAAAACATTTTATAAGGTTATAAATCCATGTATATTATAGTAATTTATTACGATAGTAATTATCTTATCTTATAAGTGATCTGATTGTTATGTTGATCGAACTCTCTAGAAATATTTTCATGTTCATGTCGATATCCTCAAAAAAGGCACTATTTTGGAGGTTCTGACACGCACTCGGCAACTGTGTATGAAAAATGTTGATTTCTTGAATGCTCTGTGAAAAATGTTGATTCCTTGAATGATTCTCAAGTGCTATGTGGAAAAAAAGGGTTCATTTCTTGAATGATTCTTAAGTGTTATGTGAAAAATGTTGATTTCTTGAATGGTTCTTAAGTGCTATATATCAGAAGTGTAAAAATATATACTCAATAAGGCCAGTGGTGGAACCAGAAATTTGGCGAAGGATGTGCAAACTTTCTTCTCAGTTGTATTTAATATTGTGCAAAATTAAATATACACTCATTTTGTAACATATAACTTTTGTACACCATATAATTTTTCCAGTGAAGAATGTGCACTGGACCACCCTTAGCCTAAGGTGGCTCCGCCCATGAATCAGGCTATGTTGCACGAACTCTTGAAAAATGTTACCGCAACCGTGTTTGATCTTCAAAAAAATGCACTATTTTTGAAGAATCCAACACGTAGTCAACAATATTTCTAAGAGTTCAAGCAACATAACCTGATAGTGTAAATATTTTCTACACCGGCAATACATAGAACTTCAAGACTCATTCAAGAAATCAACATTTTCATACTCAGTACCTGAAATTTTGTGAGAATTAACTCATAATGATAGAGTTGTTATCATGACAGAGTTTTGTTTTGGTGGTAAAAGCAAAGAAAAACAATGGAATCAAATGGAGATTTCCAAGAAGAAGACATATGGACTCATCATGTTGTGAAGAGGAAATTACCCACTGCTCCAAAAGTGATCCCAAGAGCTAAAAATGCTATTAGCCATGTGCCACAACAACAATCATCAGCTCCTATAAGCATTCCAGATTGGTCCAAGGTTTATAACAAGAAATCATCAAGTAGATTATTCTTGAAGAATGGTTGTTATGGTGGAAGTTTTGATGACAATAATGTTGTAGAAGAAGATGAAGGTGATGAAGATTATGATGATGGAATGGTACCACCACATGAATATGTTGCTAGGAGATTTGCTAGGAGTCAAATTGCTCCTTCTTCTATGTGTGAAGGTGTTGGGAGGACACTTAAGGGAAGAGATCTTAGTAAAGTGAGGAATGCCATTTTAACCAAGACTGGCTTCTTGGAATAACAACATTGAGGCAATAGGTAATATATATGATCTTCTTTATTAGTGAACTAGAGCCTTCGAGTTGTGATAAAGTTGTCTTCATAGTTTACATTATAGGTACAAGCCGGTGATATCAGCTACTAATGTTTGCGTCAGGGTAGGTTGTCTACTCTCTTGTGGTGCAACTCTTTGTTGGACCTACGTGGACGCAGAATGTTTTGTTTACCAAGCTGTTCTTTTTATGTTTTTTTTTATTAGCAAGACAAGAGGTCACCCGTAGTCAGACAAGTAAATTTCAAATACTGAATAGTTAAACATCCAGAGATTTTGTTTTTTTTGTTTTCGTTCTTATTTTGGTTCCTCCTTTTCTTTTCTTACTTTTCCAATTTCAATTTGTTTATGCCATAGTAGGCACAAGGATTCTTGAAGAATGGTTATTATGAAAGTGTTGATAATAGTTTAGAAGAAGATGAAGATTGTGATGATTATTGTATGGAATTGTTACCAACACATAAATATATAGCTAGAAGGGTTGCTAGAAGCCACATTACTCCTTTTATTATGTGTAAAGGTGTTGGGAGGACACTTAAGGGAAGAAATCTTAGCAAATTGAGGAATGTCACTCTTGGTTTCTTGAAATAAAATCATCATTATAGTAAACTTCAGTAGCATCCAACCAACAACAATATGAGGCAATCCATCTTCATCATTGCCATTTTTAGTTATATGATCTTCCTTATTAGCGAACGAGAGCCTTGGAGTAACAATTGAATTATCTCTATGTGACATCTATGTTATATGTTCGAGTACTGGAATCAGTCATTAGTGATTGCACCAGGATAAACGACTTATATCACCCCCATTGAGCTGTAGTCCTTTGCCTTTCCTAAATTTTACGCGATCGTGAGCTGTTTTGTGCATCAATATGTTTTTCTTATGATTTTTTTAATTAGCAAGGCAAGAAGTCATCTATTAGTGTTCGCGCCAGGGTAAGATGCTTACATGATATTTTCTTGTGGTGCTGAGTATTTATTGGACTTTGGGTGAACACATAACTCTTTGTGCACCAGATTATTCTTTTTATGATTTTCAATTTACTAGACACTTGAGGGAGAGGTCTCAACAAATTGAGGAATGTCATTTTAAATATTATCGTTATAGTAAATTTTAGTAGCATCCAACCAATAACAACATGAGGCAATTCATCTTCATCATGTGTCATTTTCATTTTTAGTGACGATAGAGTTGTCTTCATATAATCTAAAAGTTATACATTGAGTCATAAAATCAATTATTAGTATTTGTGTCAAATTGTCAAAGTAGGGTTGTCTACATCAACTCTTCACTGGACCAATGTGAACACGAAATATTTTGTGTATCAAATTATTTGTCTACTTCAACTCTTCGCTGGACCAATGTGAACACGAAATATTTTGTGTATCAAGTTATCCCTTTATAATTTTTCTTATTAGCAAGAGAAGCGATCACCCCCTAATTAGGCTAGTGAATTTCGAATACCGAATAATTAAACATACAGTAATTTCATTTTTTTTTTATTGACTAAAGAATTCATTAAAATACACAAATTGATTCTTTCCTTAAGACTATAAAGGAATTCTAAATCAAATAGGTTAAGTCCATAATTAGATACGCAAACCGACACAGCACGCAAACCAAACGAAGTCGTTTCACCTTTTAAGTTACCTCCACGACATCGTTCTGTTACAGCGACAAGGTCTCACCGAACCCCCAATCCAAACATATAAATAATTCTCCGAGCGGAGAGAGTTTTCTTGTGAATTCAATCAAAATTCATTCCGTTTCGTGTACGATTCAAAAAAACCTAATTTGTTCTCCGTTGAATTTTGGTAATTTTGTTCAGAATTATCGGTTCTTGATTTTGATGTGAAAAAGTTTCAGTATTAGATCATAACTACTCTTTCAATATTTTCGTTGAATTTTCTTTGTTCTCTTGCGTTTTTGGGTAAATTTGAAAGGTACCCTTTTGCGTGAATTCCCGTTTTTCTGTTGATTTTCTAAACGCCAATACAACTACCATGCGTTTACATAAGTATATATATGTGTGTGTGTGCGCGCGCGCGTGTGTTTGCATGAGTGATCCTATTTTTATTTTTCTTTGGTGAGTGAAATTGCCCTTTTTTTCTGTGATTCTGATGTTCTTTAGATGTCTGAAATTTGCAGCAAGAGATCAAAGTTCGAATCTTGCAATGGCCAAGAGTTCTTTCAAGCTTGAACACCCTTTGGGTATGTTTCATTCTTGGCTTTTGTCTTATCAGTGTGCCCCTGTTTATTTATATCTTTCATTTAACTTTTCTTCACTGGACATGTTTTACTTAGTCGTTTTGATTATGTTTAAATCGAGCTATTGATAGACAGAGATGGATTTAGGATTTTAAGTAGGTGTAGAGTCGATGGATTCATACTTGCTCTGTGTATACATAGGTGGAGCCAGGATTTTTTAGTCATGGGTGTTCATCTTCCTTTAATCTAGTGTTGCTACTAATAACAGAAGGGTGATGGATCAATCTAATTGTATGTTAGTACTAGTTTCCTATATAATAATATAGTAGTTGGTTAGAAAACAATGGGTGTGTCTATTTAGGTCCGCCATTGTATACATATATGTTTGTTTGAGTGTGCCTGCACATGTTACTGATGCTTCTATACCCACCCTCCAAATACTACATCAGCTTATGTGGGCAGGTGCTAGGATATGGGCAGTCTAGTAATGTTTATGTTTTGTAGTCTCCTCGTTACGTTGAATCTATTTGAATATCTCTAGATGCCTTTTTGAGGGCAAGTTTTGACTAAAGCTAAATATTTGGTAAAGCAACAACCAGATATCAATGAGGTCTTGATCTGTATCCCATCACGGTCTGATGGTATATGTATGTGTTCTGTACTTAGTCTTCCTGAATATACGAATATATCTGGTGCATCAATTCTGAAGCAGCTCAGTATGCATGAATTCATTACTTATACCAGCTAGTTGAGATAAGTGTGGCATTTAGAAAATTTCTAATTTGTCTTAGAAGGCAATATTTAGCATGGGTATGGAATTAACCTGAATTGAGTGGAATAGCTGACCCCAATGATTTTGCGGTTAGTATGTATTTACTTGATTGATTGATAGACTTGGGATTGCTGACTAGTATACTGATGGTTTGTGATGCTTTTCTTTCCATATAGCTTCTAGATATCAGATCTGTTACCTGTTCTTATGATGTTCTTTTCTTTTTCTTTTGAGCATATCATTATTTACTTGAGCTGATAACTTCCCAGTGCCTCCTTTCCTAAGAAAAACCCATGAATGATACAAGAAGGATGTATGAAATTTTTCTGATGTTTTCAATTTCTTATTCTTTTCTAATAGAGAGGAGGCAGGCAGAATCTTCTCGCATCAGGGAGAAGTATCCTGACAGAATTCCGGTATGATATCTGTTGTTAAAGATCTTGCTCTTCATTGATACTTCAGTACCCTTCTCCCTCATGTCTATGTTTCCCATTCAGGTGATTGTTGAGAGAGCAGAAAAGAGTGATATCTCTGACATTGATAAGAAGAAGTAAGTCGCTTCTATGCCTTTCCATGATGATGGTTGTTAAGAATCAAGTGCTCAGTTTTGATACATTTATAACATAATACTTATGTTCAGGTCCAACTATATATTGTTTTTGGCATGCAATTTGCTTGTACTTTACTATTCCTTCCCCCCATCTCTTCCCCGCTCCCCCCTTTTGATGAGTGTTTGTTGTTTGCAGTGAATGTGGATTAAACATGGTAAGTTAGGGGGATATATCACGTGAATGCTGCTTGTAATTACAAAATTTGGCAGAATTTGGGTCCTGGAATTGATTAGAAAATCAGAGTATTATGTAGCCTAGAAACTGGAAAGTTAATAATATCTGGTATTTTAATTTAGTTTTTTCATGGTTGATATAAGATTATTAGTTATCATTATGATGGTGGATTTGCGGTTGTTTTGGACACAAGTTTGGAAGACATATTTTGTGAATGCTGCAGTTTTTTGCTTTTATTGGCGTGCATTCTTTTAGCACCGGTTTAACAGAGTTTGTTGGCATGAAGGTTGCTATTATAAATCATATGCTTCTCTGTTAAATTCAAATATCTGTACATTAATTTCCAGTTTTTTATGGTCCCCAAGTAAGGTTCTGTATTCTAAATACTACATGTTCCTGAGTCTATATCGTAATGGATGCCACTTTTGGTTGATTTAGGTGTTTTAGCTTTCATTACCATAGATATCGGGTGTTCATGCTAAAATATCTGATTAATAATTTTATTGGTATATATGTGTGGGAGAGCAATCAGTCAAGGTACCCAGGTGTTTCTCCCTTTGGCAATTAAACACAGGCTGATGCTCGAGTGTCATCCTATTTGCGCAATAAACTTCAACATGTCGACAGAATTAGTCTCATATTACTTGATTGTTGCCGATTAATAGTTCCTATGTATAACTAGATCCGACAGGAGGATTATTAATTTGTCTTACACTGTGATGTAGGTACCTTGTCCCAGCTGATTTGACAGTTGGCCAATTTGTTTACGTGGTCCGAAAGAGGATCAATCTCAGTGCTGAGAAGGCCATATTTGTCTTTGTCAAAAACATTCTGCCTCCAACTGGTAAATAGATTATAAACACAAGGTTTCGATACTTCTTCCCCGAGACATTTGTATTGATACATCTTCTTCCCGTTTCAGCTGCTCTGATGTCTGCAATCTATGAGGAAAACAAGGACGAAGACGGGTTCCTTTACATGACATACAGCGGCGAAAATACATTTGGGTTCATCGAGCTCGGGAATTAGTATTTCAAGTTAACTATCTGAATTGTAAATCTGCTGCTACTTTGATCTAGCTGACTTCTGTTTTTTGTTAAAGAAATGCCCATAAAATGTACAGATGACAAGTCTTTGCACTCTTTATCCAATATCTCTTTAATCTTCACTGGGATTGTTGCATGACTTCATGCCCTTTTTATTTTTTTAAAATTTTTTTATGAATCATTCTAAAAAGATTTTCTGATTCAAGATCTATAGTGCAATTTTTGATATAGGAATTAGATTCAATAATTACAATACGTGCCCCACTATGAGTTTGAAGGTTTTTCCCGCATAAGATACGATGCTAATATATGAATATACTGTGATGGTATTATGCATGGTTAAGAAGTGTATTTCTGAAGGGCTGCTCATTCCTCAGTGATGTCATGACAATATAAGAATATACTATGACGGTATAATGAATGATTGAAGAGCTTTGAGCGCTATTCCTGGAGGATGCTCATTCTTCAGTGATACTGAATATACTATGATGATATTATGAAAGATTGAGGAGTCCTGCGCGTTATTCCTAAAGGATTGCTCATTCCTCGATAATACCATGACAGTATATGGATATACTATGATAGTATCGTGTTGCAAGATGGGGTATTTTCTGTAAATAATTAGGGGTATGAAAATAAAGGGGCAGGGCTGTGTAAATATTTTGTTCCGATGGAGCAATTATATAAGTTTCCCATAAGTAAAAGGCCAGCTTTGATAGAGTAATCTCTGTCCTAGGGGGGACTTAAGCGCCCATTATGTTATTGCATGACTCACGAAAATATGAGTAAATATGAATAAACATATCTTTTATCCAATTCATTTGTTATTCATATGAAATATGAACGAATTAAAATATTGCCCATTTTATATTAACTTATTTTTAATCCGCTCAAATTTGATCCAACTCGCTCATTTGCCCTGCATGAATGTGATGGTAGAATTCCAATAGGATTTCTTTACGAAGCCACATCTTTTTAATTTAATTAGAATTTAAAATTGCTTTCTTTTTTGTCTCGTAATCCTCGTTTTGTTTTACATTAGTATTAGTATCTTTTCTAATAAACAGTTGTCATTAAAGCGTCTGTAGTCCAACGGTTAGGATAATTGCCTTCCAAGCAATAGACCCGGGTTCGACTCCCGGCAGACGCAATTTCTGGGAACTTTTTTTTTAATTTTGTAGGCAAAAATGTCACGTCTCGATTTTGATGTCATCGTTTAGGTTGTATTCGGGCAAAGTGCATGAGAATACTCGATTTTGATGTCGTTATTTGAGTTGTGTTTGTTAATTATTATAGACCGAGTCATTGTTTAGGTGGTGTTTGGGCTCGATTTTGATGTCATTGTTTGAGTTGTGCTTGATATAAATAATATCTCACATCTCGATGTTGATGTCATCATTTAGGTTGTGTTGGGGCAAAATGCAAGAATACTTAATTTTGATGTCACTGTCCGAGTTGTGTTTGTTATTTTTTTTTTTTAAAAGGCAAAAAAATTCAATAATTTCTCTATACCACAATTCCGTGAGAGAAATCATTACTGCAAGTTATAACGAAAGATCGTAAGTATTTATATTGTAAAATCGATTTTTCATAAATAGAGGTGGATACAACCTTTCTGTATTGAGTAGATATGAACACCTAATATTAAAAATATAATAGGTTCAACAATTAAAAATGTTGAACCCGTGGAATTTAATCTTTTGGTTATACACAATTACCGAGAAAAACGCGTATATCATGTGAACTTGTGATATTTCTTATAAAGTCATTTTTCTTTTTTTCCCCTCTTCTATTTCAACATGGAATGCGCCTAATATGTCACATGCTGATGTGGAATTCATATAATGTGTCATGTGTTTATGTACACTTCTTCTTTAGTAGTTTGTCAGTCTAGAAGTTTGCCAGTTTTTCTCTTGACCCACTCTCGTTGGCCCAACCTCTATCACAAGAGTCACACATAACTCTCCTCCCCCTCGAATTAGTATCCTTGTTGAGGTTTGTCCCATCACCAAAAAAAAATATTAGACCCGATATCACATGTCATCCGCTTTAACTCTCTTAAACTAGAATTCAAAATTTTCTTTCAATTTTGACTAATAAATACAATTTAAAACAAAATATTGTAAATATTTTCCTTTAAGTAGGAATGTATTAGAAGGAATTTCGACAGAAAATTAAGAGTAAAATATGTATTAAGCCTAATTTCTATAACAAGTGCATGATCAAAACGACCAACTATCATTATGCAACAACCTCTTATGTTTTTTTTTAACCAAATAAAATTAATAAAATATTTTAAATAATCGACTCGTTTGTCAAGCTGAATCTTACAAAATTTTCTCTCTTTGCTTTCGGGGTGTGTTTGATAGGGAGAAAAGTATCTTTTGAAAATTATTCTTGTATTCGATTGATTAAAAAATTTACAAAAATATTTTCTCTAGAAAAATAAGTTGCTTAAAAATGAGAAAAATGATTTTCTTAATGAAAATGGGGAAAATAAGTTCTACAAATAACATTTCATATTGATTGTGTCATCCCAATCCTCAACCTCCTACCCCTCATCGCCACCACCCACACACAAACACAATCTCCACCTCTCACAGCATTTGTCTAGATTATATATAAATAATTTTAGAATAACATTTTTACCCACATAGCAAAGATTAAAAAATAAATAAATAACACACGTATTTTTCTTTTTTCAGAAAACATCTCATTCGTATCGAACACACTCTTAACAACGATAAAAAATAACTTGTAAATTTTATTATGACCGTTCCTCGTTTGCTGTCTCGAAGAAAAGAAATCGGTAATTTCTGTTTACCACAATTCTACCCTGCGCATTTTTACCTTTTTTTTTTTTTCACCCTTCAGTTTCGCCAGATGACGGAAGCAGTGATTTTACAAATTAACGACAGTCCAATAACATTACGCCACGTCAGCTTCCCTGCAAATTGCAAAAACACGTCCAGGTTCAATGAACCTGGACGGTCGCCTTCTTCAGGAGCTTTTTTTTCTCTTATAAATCAGAGGAAAAAAAGAAAAAAATACTCAGCAAAATCATTAGCAATTAGCAAAGTTTAATAAATTCAAAACAAAAACCCAGAAAGCAAATCCTCTTTTTTGTTTGAAAAAATCTTGGAATTGAAGATTTTTGTTTGAGAAAATGGCATTGGCTTTTACTTCTTCAACTGCAATTCATGGCTCTCTTTCTTCAGCTTCTTATGAACAACAACCCAAAGGTACACATTAGTGTTTTGCGCTCTCAAAATTTCAATTTTTGCACTTAAATCTGTAAATGTGATGAAGATCAGAGAATTTTCTCATCTGGGTTTCGTTTTTTTCTTTTCTTTTTCTAGTTTTGGTTCTCAAATTTTCAATTTTTACACTTAAAACTGTAGACGTGATGTAGATCAGAGAATTTTACCATCTGGGTTTTGTTTTTTTCCGTTTCTTACTTGTTTTGGTTCTCAAATTTTCAATTTTTACGCTTAAAATTGTAAATGTGATAAAGATCAGAGAATTTTATCATCTGGGTTTCGTTTTTTTCCTTTTTTTGGGGTCTCATTTGCTGTTTTTCCTTTTCTTTTTACAGTTTCACAAATGGGTATCACTCAGCCAATGGATCAGCCTCAAATTCCATTGAAAGCAGTGAAATTTACTCAGAGGCGTTGGTCTGTGAAGCCATTAGTTCCATTAGCAGCAACTATTGTTGCTCCTGGTGAGTTAATTAGATTTTAGTAATTCATCTGAATTAGTGTGATTTACTGCTTATTTTTTTATGAAGATTAATGGATTTTTTTTTTAATTTGGGGGTTTAGAAGTTGAAGAGAAAGCAGAGGCAGATGATTATGAGAAACTGGCAAATGAGCTAATGAATGCTTCCCCTTTGGAGATTATGGATAAGGCCCTTGAGAAATTTGGAGATGATATCGCCATTGCTTTCAGGTACTTTCAGTTCAATCATTCTGTATTTAAAACTTTCAGCTCTTAGAACAAAGGCGTATCCCGGATTTAAACTTTTAAGATTCTCAGCATTTAACTCATTGTAACGTTAAAAAGTTATGTTCAAATTTAATACTTGTTGAGATTTTTGTAGGTTTTAATATGTGTATCTACACTTTGTGTTGAGATTTGAGAGTTATAGGTTAAGATGAATCCATAACCCGAAGGTTACATTCCCTTCTGCTCTTTGACCATTCGGGCTCTGTCATGTTGATTATTTAATGCTGAAGATGATTGTACTATTTTGTATCCAAATTAATGTATGAGCTTCCAATTTATTGTTCTCTGGACAAATATGTGTCAAATAGAATTATTTATTAAGTAGTAGCTATGAGTAAGCACAATAAGTTTGTGATAGAAATGAAGAATGGCAATTTGATAAGACCTAAATTGAATTTTTTTGGTAGAAAGAAATGATGTGGTGTATGATATTGCAAATAGTGCTCAATTATCTCTTGTTGTTGATTTGGATCCAAGTTGCTACTAATTTTTTTATGCATTGAACACTTCTATCGATGAATCACATTGCTTCAGGAATTTTTTCAAATGTGATGCATCTTGAATTGAATGAATTTAAGCATCTGACTGCTTAAATATGTCATTTTTCTCGTGTCACATGAGAATTATACGAGGGAGAACACCATATTTCCTTGTCGTAGATTGTTATGAACCTTGCCAACTAGTTTCATTGATTTGGTTCTTACTGTAGAGAACACTTTTTGCTTTGCAATTTTGTAATTTTATCGAATCAATCACTACTCAAATTTCTGTTTTCAGCAAATGTGATGATGCTTTTAGAGGCCATCACGACATTTCATTTGTTGGTCATTTAGGAATTGAGCATCCTGATATATGTGCTGTTTATACTTTTTAATCAAAAATATGGGTTTTCTTTAAAAGTCCTCTCTAAAAAGACTTTCCAGATTGGCTCTCTCTCTATGATACAGCTCCTAAATGATATCCTTATTTTGCAGTGGTGCTGAAGATGTTGCTTTGTTAGAGTATGCTCGTTTAACTGGTCGTCCATTTAGAGTATTCAGCCTTGATACTGGGAGGTTGAATCCGGAAACCTACCAATTATTTGACGCAGTGGAGAAGCACTATGGGATTCGTATTGAATATATGTTCCCTGAAGCTGTTGAAGTTCAGGCTTTAGTGAGGAACAAGGGTCTCTTCTCTTTCTATGAAGATGGCCACCAAGAGTGCTGCCGCATAAGGAAAGTTAGGCCCTTGAGGAGAGCCCTCAAAGGTTTACGTGCCTGGATCACAGGGCAACGTAAAGATCAGTCCCCTGGGACACGATCTGAAATTCCCATTGTTCAGGTAGACCCTTCTTTCGAGGGGTTGGATGGTGGAGTTGGCAGCTTGGTGAAGTGGAATCCTGTTGCCAATGTGGATGGCAGTGATATTTGGAATTTCTTGCGAGCCATGAATGTTCCAGTGAACACATTGCATTCACAAGGTTATGTTTCCATTGGATGCGAACCTTGCACGCGGCCTGTCCTACCTGGCCAACACGAACGAGAAGGAAGGTGGTGGTGGGAGGACTCCAAGGCCAAGGAGTGTGGTTTACATAAGGGCAACATCAAGGATGAAAGCGTGAGTGGTAATGGAAGTGGTGCTGTCCATGCAAATGGTAGTGCTGCTGTTGCTGATATTTTCTCCACCAACGACATTGTAAGCTTGAGTAGGCCTGGAATTGAGAACCTATTGAAGTTGGAAAATCGTAGAGAGCCTTGGCTTGTTGTTCTTTATGCACCTTGGTGCCGCTTTTGTCAGGTAAATTTATCTTCTGATCAACAACTTTTTCTCCACTGCGACTGATTCAAGATTTGAATTTGATTAGTTCAACCTTTAAGGCTCTTAGCACCAAGCATAATGTACTTTTGACATTATGGTTTTAGAATTTAATATTTATTGAAAGCTGGGTGACTTTTCATGTATGTAGCCATGTTTTGAAATTACTGGATTCAGTTGAACCATTGAACATAGGCTGCATTTGCCTCTGCTGGTATTTGAGGATTATCTTAATGATCTTTTTTCTGATTTTGTACAGGCAATGGAAGGATCCTACGTTGAATTGGCGGAGAAGTTGGCGAGTTCTGGTGTGAAGGTAGGGAAGTTCAGGGCAGATGGAGAGCAGAAAGCTTTTGCACAACAAGAATTGCAGCTCGGAAGCTTCCCTACAATACTCTTCTTCCCTAGACATTCTTCACAGCCCATTAAGTACCCGTCGGAGAAGAGGGATGTAGACTCCCTGATGGCCTTTGTGAATTCCCTCAGATGAAAGGCAGATGCCCTTTTTACATGTCTTGATGAGAAGCAATTCAGCAATACAAAAGTTGCACCGCAAATTGGCCCGGACACAACGGGTTATCAAGAAAGATGGGCTTGTGATTGTATAGAACTTAGATAGTAAAGTGTACTGTCCTCTTAGTCCTCTCCCTTCTTTTTCCTTTTTTTAACTTTTCTTTTTATATCCATCTTTGGTCAGAGCTTAATTTCTAGGGACTCAGTTTTCTGAATCAATATAAAGGGGCTTGTTTTGGTTGCTTCTTGAATATGCAAAGCTCTTTATAACGGGGTCGTTTGTCTGGATATTTGTTGGGTACAATTAATTCATTACGACTTCACTCCAATCACTAGCCTTGCCTTTTGCATCACCTCCTTGCGGTTAAGGTAATGACTTTATAAAGAATGATTAACATGGTCGTTTTTTTGGATATTTTTTGCTACGGCTACCTCGTTACGACTCCATTCTAGTCATTAACCCTGCCTTCCTCATTCTCCCTCCTTGCAGTTAAGGTAATGACTTCATGCAGAATGATTGTTATAAAGAGATCTGAATGACTTTATGGAGAATGATTGTTATAAAGAGGTCTATCATTAACTACCTTCACTCCCAACTTGTTTTCTTTGCGGTACACGTGAGGGCGGGTTCAAGATCTGAAGTTTATAAATTTTTACAATGACTTTAAATTAATACAACCATAACCATCAAAATATCTAGCTAGTAGGCGGGGCCAAACCAACATCGCTAGTCGGTTGAGGTTGGGCTAAGATTTTCCAACGCAATATAATCTTGCGTAGAATATCGTATTGTAATGTATTATTTTGATGCATACAATATTTAGATAGATTGTATCGTTTTTCATTGAAACTTATTACATAATGCCATACATAAGCAATTTAAAGAACAAATTTACAATATTATAAAAAAAGTAAAGCAAAGTACGTGGTGAAATAATTATTATATATATAAAAAAAGGTACGATAAAGAATAAATTAAAATTATTACATTATAAGTAAAGACAAAATGAGAAAGAGAAAATAAAACGATACGAACACACCAAATCAAATTATTTACAAAAACAAGAATTAGGTAGATCATGAAGTATGAGAGTATCTTTGGGAAGGACTTAATTAGTTGGGCTTAATTTTATGTAGGAAATATTGTTAATAACATATGGAATGCATGATCAAGAACTTAATATCTCCCTAACTTTAATTTCAACATACTTACAATTCTCAAATACCTCTATATAGTTTCCAATCCCAAACCAAAAAATTGATCTCACAATCCAAGAAAATCACTAATTTGAAAATGGCAACAAAGATTTTTTCCCTCCTCCTTGTTGCTAGTGCAATTTTTGTTGTGTCTACAAATGCTAGGAGCCTTAAAATTGAGGCAAAATCAAGTGATGAACAACACATCAATTCATATTATCCACCCCTTGGATCCCATGGCTTAAATTTTGGTCATGTTGGATCAAGTTTTAGTTCTAATTTTGGAAATGACAATGCTATTGATGAAGAAAGTGTGCTAATTGGTAGTGGAAAAGTTGAAGTAAATGATGGAGCACTTGGGCGTAATTAGAACTCTCTTAAGAAGCGCCGACGGAGTCAGAATTTTCACTAAAGGAAGTTCGAAATATGAAGAAATTAAGGAGATTCAACGTCTCTTATATATACATAAAAAATAAATTTTAGGAATTTTTATACAAATAGCTGGTCGGATTCACTGTTTACTTT
>JACEIK010000151.1:224389-241950 GCA_018107945.1 Datura stramonium | reverse complement strand
ATATTAAAAAAAAATTAATTAACTTTTAAAATTTTGTCACGTACATTGAAACGGAGAAAGTGCATTATTTAATGGAATAAAATCTTAACAAAATCGATGTCGTTGTGCGTTCTTCACGTGGTCATTATCAAAACTAAATTCATAATCTAACGTGTATTTGTCATCATTCTATAATTAGTTAATCACTTATTATTGCTTAATAATTACTTAACGTGTAAAGATTTTTGCTATACCTTAAAAAGAACTTATAGCTTATGAGGTATAATTTATGTATTGAGATATAATTTATGTATTGAGATATAATTTATCGGAACCTTAAAAATATAAACGTTAAAGCGAATATCGAGTCATCTCTTCAAATTCTTTTCTCAAAGTTAAAAATATATAAATTGTTTTTTTAAAGAGAAAATTACATAAATGGCCATAGATTTCTTATCGCCCTGCATTGTGTGTTGGGACAATTGCCCAACATAATTATTGTCTTTCGAGCCAGCCTGCAATAGATGAATAGGAAAAAAGAAAAATAGATCCGCAGCCTGATAACAGAAGCAATGAAGAAAATTGCTTGTACTTTCTTTTTTTTGTTTTGAAAAATTTCTACAAGTGTAATGTATTAATATGACATAATTAAGATATTTCTTGAAAAGTCGAAGTCATAATTTTTTATTTTATGAATATATGTAACTTGAAGTCAAACAAACTATGATTACCAATATACTATTCTGCAAAATACCAAAATCAAACTTTAAAATACGAATCATATCGAATTAATTTAATGTGATTTCCGTTTTGCAAGTCTAATAATTGCAACATCTTTCTATAAGGTGTCTGAGGTTATGAATGCACTTTACATTTATATTATTTTGTCCGTTAATAATAGTATTTCACAGTTTATTGTAAATAAAAAAAAAATATTATTATTATTATTATTATTTCAACTTTCAAACCTTAATGTGAAACTTATTTTCGGATAAATTCTGATAGCAGATATGTGACATTATTGGTAGGTTCGAGGTAGCGTATCAACATGGCAAGATGAAAGATTTTGATTCTCAGGAGGCACCTTGGGGATCACAAAGGAAGGGAGGTCATTTCGAGCCAAGATAAAAATGGGGGAATAGTCACCCCTGGTGACGTGGCGTAAAAGACAAGTAAGGAATAAGAGTGTTAAAACACTAAGATGCGCGGACGAGCTCGTACAGATCTGAGTCAGACGGGAATATTGGATGGCATCTTCCAAACGGATTAGACGTGTGGCGCAAGGTCATAGGGTGTAGTACTTTAGGACTCTCGTGGTTTTCCTTTATTGGCTTAGACATTAATTTTCTCGACACTTGTCTTTTATAAAAAGATTCAGACTCTACTCTCTTTATTAGCAATGCATTATTTTCTTGTGTTCCGAGAGTTTTTCTTTATCCTGTCTTGAATTTATTTAAGTTACTAGAAGTAGCTAATCTTGAATCGAAGGTCAAGATCATGAGCACGCTCACGATTACATCGGATACGCCTAGATTTATTTCTCTCAATCTTATCTCGCTAGTTTACTCTGCATTTTACTTGTTTTCATCACATACTATTAATTAAACTGCTAGTAAACCAAATCTAAAATAAGGCTGAACCGTAACGCGTGTTCATGACCCCTTATAAATCTAATTGATTGTATCAATTTTAGGATAAGCAATTATAATAAATCTTCTTTTATTATTATTGACATAATATATAATCCAAATTATCATCTTAAATTATATGTCCAATATATTTGAAATATATTTTGGGCTGATTGTATGGAAGGGCTCGTGGATTTCAAACTCCCAGGCCCAAGTTCCTTTTAACTGAACAAATGGGCTCCAAATAACCCAAAAATCCAAATTTTCTTCTTCGGCTACGTTGCCACCACTACCCTGAGCTGCGAACTCCGTCTTCCGGCGGCGAAATTGAATCGTAAGTTCCTTCTAGTTTTCCGGCGGAGAAATTGAATCGATAAGTCCCTTCTAGTTTTAATTCGATTCTTTTACTACCATACATGGATTTTGTTTTGCTTATCAATTTGATGATGTCTCCAAAGTTGTGTGCTAATACCTGTAATACGCGTTTGTAGTAATCCATGTCTGAATTTTTTCTATAGAACGAAGAGGAAAACGACAGTAAAACCATAAAAGATTGTATATGTATACTTAGGGTTTTGTTAAAATTTAAACCTAAAAACTTGAAAATCAGTGAATTGAAAAGATTTTGTTAAAATTTAAACCAGTGCATCCACATGAACCCTTGGGTTAAGGTTAGCAGCTGAGAACTTGATTGATGCGAGTGTTAAAAAACAAACTGAGTGTGTTTGGTATGATGGAAGTCATTGAAGTGTCAATCGTAGATTCTAAGTACCTTCACTCTTAGCCATTCTTAGCTATCAACACTCTTCCCTCTGCCGGACATTAGAGTCATAGTGGAAATTCTCTTTCTTCTCCTCGAAATGTTGAACTTGCCATTGTTGTTGCTAATCCAGATTGGTGCGTCTTCTTTTTGCTGATTAATGAGGACTTGCAAAGTGGACAAAGAAGACATTTTAGAGTTTATATGTTCAGGAGGTTGGTGCTGAAGGACAGTCCAGTCCCACTGTGCATCCTTGAGCACTTCAGTTTATTTGATATCTTTTAGCTTAAAATATAATAAAGGATAAAATAGGATTATTCATTTATTACATAATCAGCATTGACAACATGAGAAAAAAAATAAGGTAAGGTAATAACGCGATGACACCAATAGTTCGTTACATTAAATGGGACTTTTCGTTATTACATAACAATGGATTTAATGATACGATATAATAAAATTTAAGTAACAATCAAAACAAACATTGTATTTAGACCTAAGTTGCTCGGACTCTTCACTTTCGGTGCCACACCCGTGTCCACACGATGTGGGTGTGGGTGTGGGATCCGTTCCCAATCTGGTCAATTAAAATTCCGGGTACTTTGACCGAAATCAACCGGGAAATTCGGAATAGATTCAATGATTTTTGTAATAAAAACAAAAGCTAAGGTGAAATTGAAAAAAATGGAATACCTTGTATATAGAAATTTCTATGTCACTCCTTTTTCTTTTATCTCCTTCCCAGATTCTTCTCTTGCTTAATATTTTCTCCTCAAGTTCTCCACATAATATCTCATAATCTAGGTTTTATAACTCTAATTTTAGATAGTTGAATTAGTTTTAGTCGAATCCTTGCACCCGTATCCCTACTTGGATCCGTATCCCCGAATCTTAAATTTTAGACCACGAAGGATCCGAACTCTAGGTCCGCACCGTATCGGACATCCGCACCCGAATCCAAGCAACTTAGATTTAGACTAACAACACAAACAATACAATAGGTAACAACCATCCTAACAAGTTGTAAAGTTTTCA
Organism: Datura stramonium; assembly: GCA_018107945.1. Lineage (NCBI taxonomy): Eukaryota > Viridiplantae > Streptophyta > Magnoliopsida > Solanales > Solanaceae > Datura > Datura stramonium. Next base: position 238,548 of record JACEIK010000151.1, on the reverse strand, counting down.
GGGGCCGTTATGAGGCTATTTCATAGAAATTCTCTTTTGGCCGTTTTCAACAGTGCTTTTTTTTCTTTTTGACTCTACTAATGGGTAGTTCAGGTGATATTGTGATGTTTCTTTTCTCGTGATAATATTGCTTATGGGACAAGCTGATGTACTAAGCTTGTTGTTCGCGGCTGGTGTGTGGTGTGCAACATACATGTTAGTTGCAGTTCTTGGCGTCTTTCAGATTTTCAATTTTCTCAGAACCTCTGTCTTCAGTTGATCTCTCGATTCTAGCCACGTGTAGAAGGAACAGAAAAGGGAGTGGTCATGGGCTATGCACAGTTGGTTATTGGCCCTGCAGGCAGTGGAAAGGTGATAGCTGAATTATATTGCTTCACATTACTGTAATGATCTGTTTTGGACATATCCTTGCTTTATACTTGGATGTCCTGGTATGACTAGTTTCAGCTGCACTACTTTTTTTTCAGTCAACTTACTGCTCTAGTTTGTATCAACATTGTGAGAACACACGACGCACCATCCATATTGTGAACCTAGATCCTGCTGCAGAGAATTTTGATTATCCAGTGGCTATGGGTGAGTGGAGATGAAGTATTTTAAGTAATTAGTTTTCTATTTATATGTGTCTTAATTCTAGAATTAACTTAGTGATATTGGCTGCAGATATCAGAGAGCTCATCTCGCTGGATGATGTTATGGAAGAACTTGGTCTGGGACCAAATGGTGGCCTCATGTATTGCATGGAGTATCCTTTCCTTTGAAGATTGTTATTTTCTGAGTCCCAATTCTTTTGGATGAAAACTTCAACATTCTGTTTTTGTCCCTGTCAAATTTGTAAGCCTTAATGGTGATCTCAGACATCTTGAAGAAAATTTGGACGATTGGCTAACAGAAGAGTTGGAAAATTACTTGGATGATGACTACCTTGTCTTTGACTGCCCAGGTACTTGGTACTTTTCCCCCTCATATTTGTTGTTCTTATTAGCAGTAGTACAATCATTGTATAGATAAGTTAATATTTTTCCTTTACACATTTACTGCTAATTCTCGTGTGTAGACTACAGAATTTTGTTAGTAGGCTAAGATATTAACCTGGAAAATTACTAACATAACTTTATGTAAGTAAATACTCTGGGACGTAAGGTGGTGATCCTCTCTGAGAGCTTGACTAGCAGTTTTAATTTTCCTTAAAATTGTCTTTACAGATGCTTGCCATTTAGATAGTTCATGGATTAAAATCAAGGGTTAGCTGTTTCTTGTTCGATGACTTTGGAATGTTGTACTACTGCACACATTTGTATCAAAGCATCTGGATTAATTTTGAGATACCTGTCTAATTCTTGCTGTCATATTCATGTCCATGACATCCCTCCTTGTCTCCATGAGCATATTATCAGGGAATGAATATTGTATGCTCAGATATATTTACTCTTGATGATTAGTCAAGGATAGAGTTCATGTTGACTAATCTTGGAAACTGATTGCATATGCTGTTGCTGGATAATTGACAGTTGTTTAGTAAAAGAAAAGTTGGAGAGATGAGAGAGACTTTGAGATTGTGTTATCTGTTCTATCGTACTTTCAATATTGAGATAAATGGGTTTGGCAACTTACGTGATCAAGACGCTTCTACTCTATTGAACAATGATGGAGCAATCTTAAATATGAGATGAGAACTTAAGATCCTGTTATTTCTAAATGCATTACTTAAGGCTCACGTCAAACTGAGAACCTCCTGCCTTTTCCACTCCTTGGGCTCCATCTCTCCATCCAAAGGCATTACTTATGGTGTTTTCTCTTCTTCTCTCGTCAAGTCACTGAAGATTAAATATGATCAAGCAATTCCATTTTAGTGCATTGCACTCATGTAATCCTTAACTCCGTAAAAGTACTTTTAAGTTTCTTAACTGTATTTCTGAATTGTTATATTATTGCTCTTTGGACATCTGTCCCTGATTATGAGTATCCTTAATCTGAACTTCTACACTGACCAATAGTATTGTCTCTTAACAAATATATTCATGTTTTTATAGAAAGATATGCACAGATGCACTCACAGACGCACACACACACATATACATAAAGATTGCTCTAACTTCTCATCATTTTATAGGCCAGATCGAACTTTTCTCACATGTTGCTGTGCTGAAGAACTTTGTGGAACACCTAAGGCGTAAAAACTTTAATGTTTGTGTTGTATATTTACTTGATTCTCAGGTGCGTGGTCGTTACAAGTTGAATTTCTTCTTCTTTTTAAGGTCCCCTGCTGTTGACCATGGATGTTTATGTTCTTTTGGTATCTCAGTTTATTACAGATGTGACCAAATTCATAAGTGGTTGTATGGCTTCACTCTCTGCTATGGTTCAACTTGAACTACCCCATGTTAACATTCTCTCAAAAATGGATCTTGTGACAAACAAAAAGGAAGTTGAGAAGTTAGTCCTACTATAACTATCTTCTTTATGTCTTTGGCCGTTTGCTGTTTTAGAGTTTATTAAAATATATTTTCCCTTTAGTTACTTGAATCCAGAGCCTGAGCTGTTACTGGCAGAATTGAATCAGCGAATGGCTCCACAATTTCAAAAGCTTAACAAATCATTGATTGAAGTGGTAAGATCTGATTGTTATGATGTTTCCAAGAATTTTTGTATTAGTTATTGAATTGACAATCATGTGTGTTGTGTACCTCCATTATTCTCTTTGACGTTGGTACTTAATGACAACTTGAAGAGGTTCTTTCTCCCAAGTTAGATACAAGATTGTACAGGCTCGTAGGATAATGCCTTGTCTGCTACTGATTCTGCTGTACTTGACTTTTGTGGCTTTCAAATGAAAAGATATAAGAGGTGATCCGAAATGGATGATATTTTCTTGTGTACAGGTGGACCAGTACAGCATGGTGAGCTTTCTCCCTCTTGACCTGAGAAAAGAGAGCAGGTAATATACTCTGGTGGTAAATTTAAGTAGGCATTTGGCCATACAAATTTATTCCTGAAATTGTTTGCTCTACATAACTAGGTGCATACCACTATGATTATACCACCTTTTCTTGTAAACAATTTAAAGATCGCTTGAACAAAAAAATTTCAAATTAACAAAACCCTGGAAGAAATAGAACTGGCTTATGCATTTATCAGATATGAACAGAGTGAAGAGCTGCAACAATGCTAGAGATTACACATAATTGAAGACAAGGAATCCATAATCTTTCAGCACAGAGCACCAACTGAAATAACAAAGGTTCCTGTAGCTGATATAAATGGAGTTGTTTTTATAAAATTAACTCATGTTTTAACTTCGTGCTTCCCATTCATGCTTTGGGTTTTCATAGTAACTGTTCTCAAATAAAAATGGGAAGTTGACAATAGTGTGATATTTGTGCATTTTGTTTTCCAGATATTAGCATTTTCTTATCGAAATTGCTTGGTTGGTAAACTTATTATCGAGTACAAAGAACTTTCTGACATAAGGGATACATTAGATGTTTGAACCATCTGTTGAATTATGACTTGTTTGTGCATATTCGTAGTGTACATAGCCCGTAATGAGGCATCTTTTGTGCTATGTAGTCTTAATGACAAAGACCAATGTTCTCTACCATTTTGCAGCATACAGTACATCTTATCGCAGATTGACAACTGCATCCAGTATGGAGAGGACGCTGATGTAAAGGTTAAAGATTTTGACCAAGAGGAAGACGATTAAAAGTTAATTTTCCAGACTCTGTTCTAAAATCAACAAGCTCTAGGGAGGCATTGCTGTGGTGGGTGGTGAAAATGTATCAACAAGTGTCTTATGAGACTTTTTTTTTGAGCTTCTGCTCATTATGTTTCTCCTGCATTATAACTATCCCCCAAAACATATTTTGAGGTAAAAAGACACTATATTCTCTGGGGTTTCCCCAGTACAAATCACAGCTTGTTGGACATGAAGTTTAAGTAAAATTCCTCCCTTTTTTTGGATTGATAATGGATGGTTCCGCAGCTATTTCAGTATCTATCTGCCGGATAATTTTCTTTCCAGCGCGGGATGAATCTAATGAAATATGGTTATATGCTCGTAGGAGTCGTTTGGTTGCTGGTTAGAGTTATGCAGGGGGTCAATCATACATGATATAATTATGTAGGGTTAAGGATGAATCTAATGAAATAGGTTATATGCTCTTAGGGGTCGTTTGGTTGCTGGTTAGAGTCATGAAGGTGCCAATCATACCTGATATAATTATGTAGGGTTAGGGATGAATCTAATGAAATAGGTTATTCTCCTGGGGGTTGTTTGGTTGCTAGTTAGAGTTACGCAGGCGTCAGTCAGTCATACGTATTATGTAGAGTTTAGTTATTTCATTTTCTATCCTGTATAAGATAATATATAAATTTTCTCACAACTTACACATGTGTTAGTTATGCAGGACTCTAAATTGCTAACCAAATATCATACTTGACATGTTAAATTTTATACATAGCAAAAAAATGCTAACAGACATGATGCAAACTATGCATGATTTAATATATGCACATATCATCTTCTAACTAGCTTAACAAAATAAGGTACAAGTTATACATAATATCCACTTTTACGTGTTCAATTTTAAAAAGCAAGACATAATTTATTATTCAATTTCTAATTTTATCTCTTATAATTATTTCTCAATATAGTTTTTAAAGTATTGAATTTATTATATTCAAGAGGTGGTATAGTAAAATTATATTTATTACTTCTTAAGGGGTGAATTAAGTCAATACCGAACAAGTAAAGATGAATACAGAGAGTAAAAGATTGGTGTGCCCCTAAGAGTGTGTCTAGTACGAAGAGAAAAATACTTTTGCATTTTACATTTTTCATATTTGGTCGGTCAAAAATTTGAAAAATATTTCCTTATTAAAGTAAGTTCTATAAAATTAAGGAAAATGACTTCCCTCGTGAAAGTAAAGAAAATAAATTTTTGCAATGACTGTCTCCTTCCTCAACTAATAATGGAGAAAATGGTGTGGGGTACTGTTGTTTATCCATAAAACGGTATAGTTAAATTTATTAAAATAATTTAAGGACGCACGAATTAAATCGATCTTGTATCGAAATAATAATGAAATAAATCACAGCAGAGGTAAGGAATATGAATGATAGTACAATGAAGTAATTGAGCCATGTACTAAATTCTGAAAGTCAGAAGAATTAAGCATACAATGTGTAAAATGAAATTGTGGAATCCCTCGTACAGATAACTAGTGGCCTATTTATAGAGAAAGTTTAGGGAACAACTTGCATAGAATTGGCTAATCTCGTAGTCTCCTACTAGGTCACTAATTCTATAGTTATGTATCGATTGACGAAAATCTCGGCCTCCTCCGTGATTTGTAGGCCGCCAATCGCATCTTATCTTCATCTTCTCCGGCTTCTGCTTCCACATCCGGATCTGAACCTCCGGAGCTAGACGGATTATACTGGTGAGACACTGTTTCCACTGATATTGATTCTGGAGTCTTTACAGACGGGGTTGGATTCATTTGTCTGGTCCCAAGGATGTTGTTCAATACTCTTTATTCGAACTGTTGTAATCGGTCATACTCACCATGTGTCACCATATCATTCGTCTATTTGGACAAGATTGGTTTCACTCTATACAGACAGTCCCCCCAACTTTTTGGTTACTTACTATCTTGAAATTGGGAAGTGGAAGAGTTTCAAACTTCTTGACGGGAAAGCAAACGAATTGTCTTTCTGACATATGACATGACGCCCTGTTTGAGTAATAATAATGGTCATGAGTGCGGATAGTAGTGGTTGCCAATGTCTGTTGATGGTGATAGTCAATGAGTGACTGACTGATGATTATAGTGGATAATATAGTGATGCATGGTAATGTCGGTTGGTTGTATACAGTGGAGATAGATGGTGGTGATTGTCGACAGTAATAGATGGTTGTCTAGTTCTAGTGATTGGTGATTGTATTAGTCGGAATGCAACAGACATTTAGATGGATACACGTTGCGATAGGAAATCAGATCAACACGAACAAGATAGGTTCGGAGATTACACCTGAAAAATTGAAAGTATTTAAAGTTGACAAAATAGGCATAGTTTAACATACATATTTTTATTCCATAATTTATGTGGGTATTAGATATGAAGAATATTTTTTTAAAATTAAATTTTTTTAAAAAAAAAGGTATATTTTTGGCTGGATTTTATACCGAAACACTAACCAAATTGTTGCCTACATAAAATAATTTATGTATTATCTTATGCCGGATAAATAGAATAAAATTACAGGACTAAAAATTCATAGATCAAAACAACCAAAATGATCAAAATACCCCTCATATCTTAATCAATTTTATTCCAAAAATAAACAAAATACATTTCAAATCCAACATTACACAATACATACATTATTAGTTCTTGCATTACAATCCATGTATTACTAATTTCTTGCATAAATAAAAACGACCCCTAAAAGTATTGGCCATACATGGATAAGAACATCTAAAGACAAAAATAGGCTTGCAATAACCAATCCTTAAAACGAAACTAAACTAGAACTAATTAATCAAGATCAATGGAAAGCTAAGAATCTTTATGGGATTACACTGAGTATGTTGTTGTAAATAGAAAGCTAAAAATCTAGAGGTCAATTAAGTTGCAGCCAGAATACAACCTAAAAGGAGTCGATGCAGGCCAATTTAACTACTTTTTTGTTTTCAAGTTTATAAGACCTGCGGGGCTGTTGTAGTCGTAATTGTTACCTTTCCGGATTTCATGGCACTGACAAATGGGGTGTAATAAAGGAACTCGGCGCATTGGAGACATGGTAGGACGAAAGAAGAACATAGGCTGAGCTTTAAGCACATAAGCAGCCAAGGAAGAAGCTGAACTTAAACCTGCAATGTCCAACATACTCAGTGTTACCTTTCCCAATCACTGCTTGGGCAGATACTTGACTTACAAGCCAGAATTCCCAAGGTAAAGAAATAGAGAGTTGCAATCAAGACGGGAGGCAAACCATTTTAACAGATTCTTCATATACGTAGAACCAGAGTGATAAATCAAGAACTGGTACTTTTGCCTCACTTGTCCAATACACCTGCAATCTCAAAGATCAAATGCAAAATAAGGTAAGGTGATAGCCACAAGCATATTGCAAATTCGCAATTAGTTGAGAAGCTCTGATCAACTACACCTTCAAATTCTTCCATCAGAAGGTGGATGCTGAAAGCATAAGATGACCATAAATTTTCTTGTCGTTTCATAACAACTCCATGTGAAGAGTGAAAAATCATCTAGTCATTCAGCAAAAACCCACTTCATCCACGTGAAGAAGCAATGTTTTGATATATGTTCAGGTAGGTCCGCCTGTGTAAATAATTTTAACATATCAAACAAGGATATTGCATGCTGTCCACCAACATTAACCCGTGAGGCTGTCTAGGTACCCACACTCTCTTTCCATCGATATAAAACAAAGATTTAACAGAAGTAACATGATGCATGTAACTGACTGCTCAAACTCCCATTCTTTCACCTGAGAAAGATGACCAAAGCAGCATGATTTTGCTATTCAAATTGCTACTGATGGACTCAATCCTCAAACCTGTTAGTTGCCCAGGTAACAGTCTAAATTATATATGACAAATGTCAAATGCTCTAAGAGCCTATCTGATAGCACCCATGGTGGCATACTTCCCTTGAAGATTGACAGGCTTCAATGAAAAATCAAGAAGATGCTTATCGGGGAATAAGTATCCAAGTCCAAGCCCAAAAGGAAGAAGATTGGGGCCCACGTGGAGCTTCGAAAGAGAGAGTCAAAAGGACTCAAAATCTCAGCCAACATGGGCTGAACACAATCATGCCTAAAGGGCTGAAAAATCAAGCCCAAAAAGCTCAAATTCTCAGCCAGCATAGTCTGATCATTCAGACCTCATTCACACCAGAAGGGGCTGAAAGTGGTGTATGGTTTTGGAGGAAAATTTGTCACCTTTTCCTTATTTTGTTAGGGAAAAATTATGGTATTATTTTTATAGTTTCCTAGTATAAAAATTTTCTAGTTTGATTTTAGTTTTTATTATTTCCATAAATGTAGGATTTGAATCCCATGCTATTTGGGATAGGTTTTCCCTATAAATAGGGGTGAATTTTGTTATTTTTATTAGACAAGATGTGATTAATATTATTTGAGAGGTTTCTCTTTTTTACACCTTTGTGTGTGGCTATTGGGATTTATCTTACAACCTTACAAGAATGATTCTTTAAGAGGTAAGATTAATTTGTAACTTGATATCTTTGGTTCTTATTCGTAAATTAAAGAAGGTAATTAGTCTTACACTAATTATTGTCTCTAATTTCTTCAAATTAGGGGGTCTAAATCACCTTTTGATCTAAATTCTTTAATTGACTCTATTAGTATCATAATTAGTTTTAATCCGCTAATTTTGAATACTAAGATCAATTAGGGTTCTTAGCACTTATTTTGGAATTGGGAAATTTTATTCTCGAATTTCACACATCTTTTAATTTTTGTCTTTAAATCTTCGTAGTTTCACTTCCGTTTATTTTCTTGTTCTTTCAAGCAGCCCGATTCTTATCACTGTTCATGGAAGAGATGGACAGCACATGTCCTACAGGTTCAGGATTCATATGTCAAATGTCAAGATAGCAACGGAAAACTGGAAAAATATGGATAGACCTTGAATGAAACAATATATTTAGAACTTACACTGCTCCAAGTAGTAGAATACCCATCAGTAGAAAGCAACCAGTCACTAGATGTCGAATGCAACTCAGGTCTATTCTTAATAACATCAGCAAATTCATCCCCATCTAATTCTTCAAAGTCAAGATCCCTTCTCTTTTTCTTTCTGTGTTTTTGCCTTTTCTTGCGCTTATTTCTGGCTGACCTGTTGTCCTGCTCAGACTCACTTTCTTCCAGAAGCTGATCGTGATCTAATATTGGATAAGTCTTGGATTTGCGAAAGCTTATGTCATTGCCAACAAATAACTTTTCCCAGGAACTGGAATTTTGGCAGTCCTCAGATAAATAACAGTAGAAAGCCCAAGACTGCAGTCCCAACCATTTGATGGTCTCTAGAGATTTTCTTCTGAAGCATTCTCTCAGAATTGGTGAAAAGCTATCTTTAGGGTTTGTTGGTTTACAAATTTGGAAAACAACATGCTTAACCTTTTCCTGTTGCGCCTGACTACCTTCTTCACGTATAAATCGGATAAGCTGCCGACTTTGAAAAGCAACTGCATTCAAGAGAAGCAACTGATCAAGAGAATTATTGCTATCACACTTGGAGAGGATGATCTCCAGCAACTGATCAAAAGAATCATGGCAATCCACATTTTGCAACCTTGGTTTAACATAACTTCGGAGTAAATCCAAGAAAACCATTAGATCTTGTTCCCCAAGAACGATGAGAAGGTGTTGACATAAGAAAGAGAAAGATTGCTGAATCAGAAACTCATCTATAATTTCCCACACTTCTTTCAAATCGTCCTTGTACATCAAGTCAACAAAAATACTGATAAAAAAATTATTATCAATGGTCAGAATATCGCCATCTTTTAGTGACTCCGCAAATTCCTTAGATGACCAAAATTCAGGAACATACTCAAGAAAATTCTCCACTGTTCGTTCGACATCCAGATCAAGAAAATAGTGAGGCTTTGTGGCAACCATTGCAGGTGATTGCCCATGTTTCCCCTTCCACTCTAGCTCCTCCCAACAGATGTCTCTATTCACAAAAGCAAACTGGGACAGTGACTTAGCCCCCTTCGTATGGTCCACATAACCAGTACCAGCAAAATTAGAGAACCACTGCAAAATACGACTTCGGTTTCCTGCATGATCAATAATTTGCACACACAAAAAACGCACTGAGATTAGATAATCAGTCCAGAAAAATTTCTTAGTGAGAACAGAGGTAGTGCACAACATAACTAACCTCTACAGTAATCCAAATCACAAGCAACAAATTATACTGGAGTCATTTCGATATAAAGAATGTTAGAACAAAGATTAGGAACACTAGTTATCAACATTAGCTTCTCATTTCCCTCAAAATTTTGAGAAGGAAAATTACATCGAAGAAATTAAGACAAATAATTTCACTTTATGGTTCGTTCAGTAACTCTTGAACAAGATAACCCTAGAAAGAATGTACTCTGGCAATTTCATGTAGTTTTTATCTATGTTGCTCAAACCCCACACCTGTGTCGATCCAACACAAATGACACAATTTGCGGGTGCAGGACCAACATCCAATTTAGTCAACTTACCTACATACATTCTTTTTGGTAACTGTGGTATCCGTGCCAACTTGCACGCAACTCGACTAATTCCACGGGGTACGTACTACCTCCCACCAACATAGGTACCGGATAACTCTGTTCATCAAGGCTTGGACAAACAGGAAGAAATCAACATATGCACTTTTTTTTATAACCGCAGTATCCGGGCCAACTTTCGCGCACCTCAACCAATTCCACAGGAAACCTGTCACCTCCCACCAACAACAGGTACTATATATGTGTGTGTAAAATTTTATATAAACTATGAGAAGGTTTTACTATTACACAAGATATCTCATGAATAAGATATTAGGTATTTATAAAGAACTAATTTGATTAGTTTTAGTTTAATAGCTTTAATTACTCGAAATATATATTGTTTTTATTAGCAATCAAAATATATACTTATATGCCGTAATATACAAATATTTATTGGTCATGTCCGCACTCAAGATCCATACTTCCTAATTCTAAATTTTATGTGATGAAGAATCCGACATCTAGATTCACACCCATATCACGTATCCGCACCTGAGTCTGAGCAACATAGGTTTGTAAATGGTTTATCCCCCTTACCCAAAGCTGAACATAGATTTTTCACGCTTTTGCTCACTCACTGACTCAAACCCCGAACCTCATGGTTAGATGAGGAGGACCTTAGCACTAAGCTATCAATTGTCATTTATAATATCAACTTCAAAGGCATACAGTTAGCTAAACCTCCAAAGTCGTTTAATTATTTCAAATTTTAAGCTGATGGATTTTAAAGCATTGCCTTTTCATTTTTCTAGATGTCTAACCAAAATTGTAGTATGTCATGCATTTTTTAAATTTACTTTTTTATCAGGAAAAGGTAAATTTTATTAATAAACTCAGTACCAAGCTAGTACTGAGCTAAGTACAAAATATTGTTGGAAGGAACCCTTCAAAGCTGACAAGAGTCAATATATCTTGGAAAGAGTTCAATTTGTTTGGTAAGATATTGATAACTTCACTAATATATTGATTCAGCTACCACCTGTAAAAGATAATATATCTCATGGAAAGAGTGTATCAATTCAGTAAGGTATTGATAACTTGACATGAAAAACAAGCTAAAATAAGAGAAACTTCATGGGAAAAATTAGAAGCCTTTGGCTCATGGATCAAGCAAGAAGGAGCTTATAATAACCAACTCAAAGAAAATGAAAAATCAGGATGAACTCCACCCAACTAACTCAAGTAAAATAGTAAAACCTTGCCTTTGAAGAAATTTTCTAATAAATAACATTTCTTTGCAATGATATTCCCTGCTTTCTGAGGTTCCTTCTGGAAAAGCAATTGTAGAAGTTGTCCAACTAAGGGCCGCTTTAGAGGCTTAGACCTCAATAAAGTCATGAATAACTCACGTTGAGTACGTGGTTTTATAGACCTCATCTCTGCGACTGCATTACAAAGCCAAAGACGAGACTCAGATCGCCCTTCCACCAACATCAGTGACCAGATGACTGATTCTAGCTCATTCAGAAGAGCTTTTCTCTGCTCAACTGATTCATCAGTTATATTTTCCTTCCAATATGGTTCAGATAGAAATAACTGCAACATTTTATCTGAAATATCACACATTGGCATAGGAGCAGGTTAGTCCAAATTATGTTTTCAATCAATACAAAAAGGGTGGTAAATCAAGAGTTCAGTTTTAAGAAAAGAACTAAGGACAAACTCAAACATCAGAAATTTTGGAGAGCAGGTATTTCCCCGTTCTTGAATCTAAAAACACACATCTCACAGAACACCATTCAATAGTATAATGCAGGTATACGGGAAATCGCACAAGACAAGGGTGAAGATGTGTCATTCATGTTGAAGTGACAGCAGTTCTATAAAGGTAATAGTTCAAAGGAGAGTGTTAATATAACTAGATAAAATAAGTAGTTTTCATCAACTCCCTTTTTTTGGCCTCATACTAACCATTTTATTCTTTACTTACAGAATTAAAATAGCAAAAACTGAGAGGGTGCTTGGGTGAACTTATAAGATGGTCAAATTAGCTTATAAACACTTTTTAACTTATTTACGTGTTTGGTTAGGATTGGTGAAAAAGTCTATCCTTACTCTTTTATACTTTTCCAATACTCATTCTCGGTTACAAATTTCCACATTACATTAAAGGTGTGACCAAACATAATAAACATCAAAATTGCTTATCTTTGTTGAGGCTTTGACTATAGAAATTTTTCTCTTATCTATTTATTGAATAAGAGAAATCAATAAGTTGTTAACACAAATTCTTTTAGTTTGCTGCAGGTGGTAGCTTTATCTGTCAAAGATAACCTAAATGTTTTTATATCCTCAGATTAGCCTGTGACAACAACATATCTTTAAGCATACCTACATGTAAATGTGAAGAGACAACATAATTCAACTTCCTCAATACTCAAAACATACAAAATTGTTTTGCCCATCTCCTATTTTACTGAAAGTTGAAGGCTTTACCACAAAGAAATAATGGACAATACTAACCAATTAAATCTTATATCCACCAAAAGACCTCAACTATACAAACGCAACTAAATTTCCAAGTCAAACATCATTTTTATCACCTACTGCAAGTTGCCTTCAATGATTTCAGATGAAAAACAACACAAGATTCACACAACATACATAAATCATATGGGATTCTGAGTATATGAAGATAAAATGGCAAAGCTACATAAATAGGTAAATGCTAAACCGACAAAATATAAATTAAAACATAAAAACAACACTTACCAGAGATATATAAAAGGCGAGCAAATGAAAGAGAGAAGAAAGCTCAGTCCGCCATAGCTATGGAGATTAGCAATTAGTGAGAGTTTAGGGTTTTAACCAATAAAGAAGAGGAACGATAACGATTCACAAGAAAACTTACCTTTTTGCTATTATTTTGTTTCGTTTAAAAAAAAATTATTCATAAAAATATTATATAAATTTTAACATAAGTAAAATATTATAATAAATATAAATTGTGAAAATATTTATTTTTTAAGTTATAAAATACTTAGAATTAATATTTAATTTGTATTTTATTATCGCATAATGAAATAAGTTTATTAGGATTTGAAGATAATTTAATTGTTAGATTTAATAGTGTTAGATTTAATAGGATTATATAACAATTTGTGAGTCTTTATTCCAATATTTTATCATTGTTAATTAGTTATGTAATTTTTTATATTATATACAATATTTTAAAAAACCCAAAACAAAAACAAAATAGGATTAAAAAATAAAATATTTTATTTTTTTAATCAAGCACTTTTACGGAAAACAAGCATATACAACAAAGAAAAAATCCATTTATTCTCCACTTTAATTAAGTTATATGTCCAAACATGATCAATATAATATTAAGACTTAAATTTCTCAAATATAATATTTTATGAAATTTCTTTAATATTTTTTTAAAGAGATAACTCGCTTAAAAAGAAATTATTTTTCAAATTCTGTTTAGACAAAAAAAAAATAGCAATATTAAGTATTAATTGATAACTTGAAAAATAAAGTAAGTAATATATTATAATTAATTAAGTTTTGATTTGACTAATTTAAAAGAATAAAGATGTCTATTGTCAATATACGTAAGTTGAACTCAACAAATACTTATTGTTTTTATCAAAATTTGATTCGATAACTTCAAAATGAAATCAAACTTACATTTGAAACTTACATTAGTTTAAATATTTAATTTAATTTCAAATATTTAAAATGAAACAAAATAAAAACTTGATCCTCTATTTAAATGAAGAATTATTATTTTAAAATCTAGTAAACACTTCTATTTTACTTTAATTTAAGTATTTCACCCGATTTATTTTATTTATCATGTTATTTTTCTTTTGTTTTAATAAAT
>JACEIK010000151.1:184540-203629 GCA_018107945.1 Datura stramonium | reverse complement strand
AAAATTTTCAATATCGTACCATATCCGCCGAACGATTCTGAGGAGACGTTAAGAGATGACTCATTCGACAGAGCTTGAAAAATGGGGGTAGAAAAGGACAGAAAAGATGCTGAAGCTTAGAATAAAATCTTGTCTAAAGTCCTTTTAACAGATTTAACTCTACTGTCATAAGTAAAGCATATATTCTGAAAGTAATCTAGTCTGATGTACTAAGTTTTCGTTACGTGTCGGATTCGGAAAAAAAAATTAAATTAGAATAGTTTATTATACGCAGTTTTATTTTGCATATTTATAAATGACTGTTTTTACGGTAAGTGACAGATCCACAATTTTCACTAAAAGGATTCGAAATAAAAATGTAGTGCTTGGAAATTTGAACTTGGAACTTGAACTCCTTAAGCGACTGAGTCAACCTCTAATCTTGTATTTAGAAAATTCAAAAACTATATATACATAAAAATAAAATAAAAAATCGTCTATATACAGTATAAATTTTTACTGAAGAGATTCATTACTGTCCTTTGGAAAATCTAGGTGGACAGCTCGTCGAGCCTATGGTGGACGTCGGTTGGATTGTCGACGATTACGACCATTCTAAGGCATTTTTCCATTAGTTGGAGTTTGAACCCGTGACCTCCTTGTTGCATGAAAATAATTTTACACACCTCAAAATAGTTAAGTTTTGTGGAAGATATATATATATATATAACTTCTTGTTGTCATATCCTGGACTTTACTTTCTTTACAAATTCCATCTGCACAATAATTAACATGACTTTCATAATTGGTACCACAATTTTTGGCATGTTTTTTTGGTTAGAATTAGCAAATGCCCAAATTTCTAATTCTTCTTCATCCAAAGATGATTATTTGCCTATTATTATAAGTACCGATCATTCAGACGTGACTACAGATTTCAAGACATGGAATTCTAGACCTGCACAACATCATCATAGGCAACTTAGAGTTGTAAGTACCTCTTCTTCATGCACCATTTATTTTTATATATAAAGAGAATTGCATCATTTTATAAGCTGATTCAGAATTTTAACTTGACGAGTTTAGTCTTTTATGATTTTACCACTTCATTTGTACTTATCAAATTATTAGTGTAAAAGGTATTTGTACTCCATCTATTTTAATTTATACTTCTAAATAAAAAAGAAGAATTAACGATGAACAAATTATGTAGCTACGAACTATTTAGTCATGACTAGTGACGAAGTTCATAACTAATTTCAGTTTAAACTTCTCATTTTATCGACAATTAGATAATTTATACTTCTATCTATTGTTTGTTTTGCCAACAGCTTCTCCATGATACCTGCTTACTTCGATCCCAACACAACTTTCATTTGTTTTCTATAAAAAAGAAATCTCATTTCTTGTAGCGTTAGCTAGAAAGTCTTTTATGTCACACGACTTTAAACTTGATCACTTTCTTTTTTCTTTCTCTCTCCCCGCCATCCCACCATCACTACACTACTAAGAGGAAATGCGCTAAACTACTTGAACATGCAATATAGAATAATATTCTAATGCAGGTGTATAGCCGCATACGTTATCTAGAAAGTCTCTTTGTATCAACTTTTTTTCACTTTCTATGACAAATAATCTCATTTTCTTATATGTTTATGGTAGGTTCATGGGGTTATAAACATTTTTGGATGGGGAATCCTCCTACCTATAGGTGTAATAATTGCAAGATATTGCAAAAGACTCCCATTGAAATGTGAAGAATGGTACTCAATTCATGTTCAATCAAAAGTAGGAGGGTTCATATTGGGCACAATTGGATGGGGTCTTGGCATATCAATTAGAAATTCAACCAAAGATCATCAACACACCATGATGATGAGTACTCATGGAATTATTGGCACCATAATCTTCACTTTCACAACTATCCAAGTAAGACACAAATGCTCTTTAATTTTATTGAGACAAATTCAGAATACAAAGTTAGCTAGCTAGTTGATGCGCAACGTAAATATTTATGATACGTATAACTTTTTGATTCTTTTAATAAATAATATACTCATAATGTTCATATTGATTTATTATGCGTCTCTGTATCTATCATTGGATAGACCTAGTCATACAATAACTATCTGAGCTCTACCATATCTTTTATTTCATTTCTTCTGAAACAAACACAAATATATATTTTTTAATTATGGATATATGTACATACTTTGAGTTTAAGATAGTTGATGAACATGCACACATTGTCTATATGTTGCACAACCTCTACTTCTATTATATATTTGTATGGATTTATTCAACTTAAATATAGTTTCAAGAATATGTAGTTTGACTTGATAAAAAAATTTAAAAATAAAGAAATTTTTTTAAAATATGTGATCTTAAACACTTTATAATATTTGTCCGGTTGTAAAAAGAAGTTGGAATAATTAGCTAAGATTTCATTGCTAAATTGCTCGTAGCTAACGGATTTTTTTTTTATAATCTGCCGCTAAATAGAATTAGAGATCAATGTTGTTATTTAGCTACAAAATTTATTCTTAGCAGTGCTTTTGAAACTTATGATTTATATTGTTAAACACGCCATAATATTTGTGTGGCTAATAGTGTCTCATTAAAAAAATATTAAAAAGGGTGAAGTTTCTACATAATGTGAATATTTCACCCACAAGTTTGCTTGTAGTTCAAAATGACCCATATGTAGAATCAGAACAAGTAATTGTTGAGATTCGCGCAAGAATATCCACTTTGAATTTTAAAGAGAAAGTTCTAAAACATATTTATTCTGATTCAGACGAATAAATATACTGAAATACCGGTATCTATCATGCACCCGAATTTACATATGGTTTTAATTCAGGCATTCATTGCTTATATGTTGATCCCCATATATGCTTTCACAATTGATTTAGCTTTTGATAATTAACACAACTAATTAATGATCAATCACATATTTTTTTTAAAGGTTTTGGCAATATGTTTGCAGCCTGATGAAGAAAATGTATACAGGAAATATTGGGTGATATACCATAATATTTTTGGTTATACATTGATAATCCTAACAATTGTAAATATATTTCAAGGAATTGAGAAGGAAGAAGGAAGTCATGATA
Source organism: Datura stramonium (assembly GCA_018107945.1). Classification (NCBI taxonomy): domain Eukaryota; kingdom Viridiplantae; phylum Streptophyta; class Magnoliopsida; order Solanales; family Solanaceae; genus Datura; species Datura stramonium. Next base: position 200,534 of record JACEIK010000151.1, on the reverse strand, counting down.
GATGGAAATGGTCTTATGTTGTACTTGTGAGTGTTATGGGATTCATTGCTCTTATTTTGGAATTTATTCCATGTTTTAATATGATTAAAAACAAATTATCTATGTGAATGGTATTAATTAATTAGTAGCACCAAATTAAATTAGTTTTTATTTTTATTATATATATGTTGCAATAATACNATTAGTTTTTATTTTTATTATATATATGTTGCAATAATACTATCATAGAAGCTAGAATATATACATGTATTTCTCTTCAATATATATGTTTGATTTTCACAAGAATATGTAAATGTATTAAAAGAGACAATAATTTTATAGTTCGATCAATCGACCTATATTCAGTGCAGGTAAAAATGAGCAATTTCCTAACTCACAAAATTCACTTAAGGAAAGAAGAGGTTCATACACATAATAGAATAATACTTGTGTCTCACGAATTTTTCCCTTAAAATTATTTCAATCCGCTCAGCACCTACCCCACCCCCGACATTGCCCTATTTGTCATCCCAATAAACAAGAATGTCAAAGCTCTTAGAGCTACGTTATGGATGCTACCAAGTGAGAAAAACTGAGACTCAATATATAAAAGTCAAAATTAATTCTTTTCGAAAGTATATGTATTGCAAAGTTCCCAAAAAATTTCTCTGTTGTTGATCTTGGTATTGACAGATAAGACACGTAAATAGAATGTATTTAAATAAAAGAGTTAAATGGTAAATTGGTAAAACTACATTTCTTATTTATGATTTTTAAAGGGCGTGTAAAAGGAAAAGTGGACAAATAATATGGGACGGAGAGAAAGTAGTTATTACCTTACAAAATCACCTTTTTTTAATTAAAAAATTGAATTAAAGTAAAACAGACAATTTTCTGAAATAATAACTATTAATTAAGTGATCGATCGTCGGAAAAATCAATCCTTGTGCTTTGCTATTAAACTATACAATGTTTGTTACCAAATTACCATCGTAGCTCTCCAATAATAATAAATTATATTACTAAGTACTAATTAACACATATATTTATAAAATGATTAGTCTCCTTAATGACGTGCAAATATATTATTGTCTAGATAAAACATTATGTGGGAGTTTAAATAATATAAACGATTAATATATATTATCAAATTATTTTTATCTATTGTTTCAGATAATACCTTTTATATTTAAGGTTTTAAATTTCCAATTCAAATGAAACTTATTTGTATTTTTAAAAAAAATTATTGTTGCATAATACAATAAATAAATATTTAAATTTGACATCGACTGACAAGTAAACTAAGCATTAATTTCAACTTTGAGAATACAAATCTAGACATATCAATTTAGTCTCAACTGACGACTAAACACTACAACTCATCTTCAATGCATCTCTGACACCCGACGCTGATGTGACACATAAATTTTGGAGGTGTCAAAATGATAATTTTGTAAGTTGGAGTGTCCAACCGATAAAATAGAGACGAGTTGAGGTTCTTAGATGTGCATACCCAAATTAAGTTGGAGTATTTAGTTGTCAGGTAAGACTAAGTTAAAATGTTTATCGATATATTATACCTTTTTTATTTATTTATAATTTCTCACCTGATGTCCAGTACCCCTATTGAACCTCGATTAAATTCGAATCATACTGAAAAGTCTCATATTGAGAATAAAACGCTTGCTAATAAAAACGACTATGTATCCAGCAACAACATAATTTAAGAAAAAACAATATTTTAAAATTATAATATTACTAAGTATAAAAAGAGAAGATCCTCTTTGTATTTTGCTTCAAATTAATTTTATTATTAAGTATAAAATAATATTCTTTTTGTTAATTTCTCACGTGACAATGTTTAATATTTGCTTTGGAGTTCTGATTAATTTGAATTCAAGCAATGTAAGACATTAAAAGGAGAAACGCTTCCTACTAAAATAGGACTAGAACCCTCAATCTCTCATTAAGGGTAGAGAAATTCTATCCATTCCACCACAATTTTTAGTCTCAAGACTGTTATCTCATAGTGAGTGTGATACAAAAACATTATTAAAAAAAATAGAAATTAGTGACGGATAAGTTATGTAGCTAAATGATAAAATCCATCAGTAATTCTATTTAAACCACACAAAAATATGGAAATAATTACTACTAATTATTCACAATTAGCAAATTGTTTCTTGATTTTTCTTGTTGCATTTGGTCCAAATTATCATATTTTGCAAATGGAGAAGGGTTAAAATAGAGTTTTATCAAAAAAAACATGTCCTCATGTTGAATGGATAGTGAAGAAAGTTGTTGATGATGTTATATCAAGAGTTCCTAGTCTTGCTGCTCCTTTGTTGAGAATGCACTTTCATGATTTGTTTTGTTAGGGTATGTATATAATGCATAATATTTATTAGTCTGGTCGTTTCAGTTTGTTTGTTTTACTTTTTTTTAGTCGGAATTATATAAAATATACGTTAATTATACATGATTATACATCCGTGAACTATTTTAAGTGTATGCGGTTGAGTGAATATCACATTGTTCATCATTCACCAATAGATTTTACAATTTCACTGGAAAAGGAGATACAGATCCCTCATTGGATCCCAATTATATAAAAAAATTGAAACAAAAATGTTCACAAAATGACCAAAATGGACCCTGGAAGTGTTAGGACATTTGATAGTTCTTATTATAAATTAGTGGCTAAAAGAAGAGGACTTTTTACTTCTGATTCTGCTTTACTTGATGATAATGAAACTAAAAATTATCTTAAAAAACAATCATTAATAATTAATCAATATGGTTCTACAGTTTTTAAAGATTTTGGTGAGTCTATGGTGAAAATGGGAAGGATTCATGTACTCATTGGTACTCAAGGTGAAATTAGAAAAGTTTGCACAAGGGTCAACTAAAAAGAAAAGAAAAAGAGAGTCGAGTGCACTAAGCTTTCGCTGGAAGTGATCCCCGACACTCAAAACAAAAATCCCAGAGAGAAGCGGAGCCTCTTTTAGTAGGTGATTCACTACCGAAGCGAAGAAAAGGCTGGATCAATCAAAGGGGGTGCACGTGGGCCTCTTCAAAAAAGCTGATTGGAGTTTGGGCAGTTGATCAAAGGAGAAATATAAATATTCGATAGGATTCGATTCCTTTTAGTAATGAACAAAACAAAACAAAACAAAACAAATATTCTTTGTTTAGTGATTAAGATGGCAACTAATTGTTTATTGTTAAAAGACATACAGCTCTGTAAATACAACAATTTGTGTTTATTGCTCTGTAAATACAAAAAATAAACCAATAAAAACATGTTTTGAATTTAAAATTGAACCCCGAGTTCAACAGAGACAATGTACTAGTACCCAAAAATCAAGAAAATTTTGCTTAAGAATTGGGTTGGGGTCGCGTAAATTCAGGTCCCTGCTACCACAAATTATGATGTAGGCTCGATCACTTGGGCCGATCTTAAACAGGCACCCTTTCAAAGTGCAATAGAGGTCACCAACCTAGACCATGAACCTTATTGATCGCCCTTTGACCCCATCCAGGTAAAATATGTATTTTGTAGCTCCTTCCTGTTTCTTTATATCTTACCAAATCTTTGTTTTCCTTTGAGTAAACTGATGAGGGACATTTTTCCTTTGATTTTTTTTCCCCCTTGCATTTATAGCAAACCAGATAGACAACAAACTGATCTTAACCATATTCTTTGGAAATTTTGTTTAAGAAAAAAAATCCTTTTGAATTCTAATGAGTTGATTTCTCATCAGTCATCTAATAGTTATTATCTCAGAAAGTCATTTTTTTGTTGAAAAAAATTGAAATAGAAAAGGAAAGTGACTTTTTGAAATAATAACTAGGCATAAACATAAAGAAACACTTAAACTTGGTCTTAACTGATAAGTAAGCACTCAAACTTTAAAAGTGCACATATAAACACATCAACTCGTCTTCACTGCGTCAGTTGAATACTTCAACTTACAAAATGATTAGTCTGCGAAACCTTCAAAATTTATGTGTGCGTCAGACGTCCATGAGACAGTTGAGATGAGTTGGAGAATTCCAACTTTTAACCTATTCACTCAAAAACTTACACAAACAGAAAAAGAAAAGATATGTATATTGGACAAATTTACTCTCTAAGAGAAGGAATAAACTTGTGTGTACAGAAAAAAAGTATACTTTCCCGCACCTTCAAGAATCCAATAACACTACTTCTCAAAAAAAAAAAAAGGTACATTAATTATATACCAAGATCACATAACCATTTCTTCTTTATTCTTTGCTTTCCTACAAAGTTCTCTAACAATACTATGACAATCCAAAGATTTGCATATATAATCATGTATTATAAAACTGTTCATTATCAACCTCAATTCCATTCTCTTGAAAGAAAAAAAAAATGCAGTATTCGAGGCCAGAATTACCAGTTCATGGCCGCGATCAAGATCGCCCTATAAGGCGACATCATAGTGCTAGCTACTATGCCCACAGGGTCAAAGAAAGTTTAACCACAAGAGTCTCAAAGCTAATATGTTCTATATTCTTAGGCCTTCTTGCAATTGTTGGACTTATCACATTCATTTTATGGCTAAGTCTTCGCCCTCATCGTCCGCGAATCTTTCTCAATGACTTCTCTGTTCCTGCTTTAGGCCAAGGTGGTGGTGGTGGTGGACCTGAAAATGCACATATAAACTTCAGAGTCACAGCAAGGAATTCAAATCAAGGTATTGGGATTTACTATGATGCAAGTCAAGTGACAGTGTATTATCGAGAAAAGAGCGTTGGAGGGTACCAAGTGTTGACACCATTCTATCAACAGCCTAAGAATAGCACCCTGTTTGCTAGTACACTTAGTGGTTCATCATTGACAATGACAGAGTCGCAGTGGAAGCAAATGCTGAATGATCGATCGAGGGGGCCAGTGACTTTTCGTCTTGAATTAACATCAACTATCAGATTTAAGATTTCGTCGTGGAACAGTAAACATCATAGGATGCATGCTAATTGTCCTGTTGGACTAGGACAAGATGGCATGCTCTTACCTGTTTATATGGATAAGAGATGTCCTGTTTATTTCTATTGATGATTTAGGAAGAGGAGCATTTATTTCTGTTACCTATATATATGTCTCTTTAACAAAGAGATGATAAATAGCAGGGTAGACAGCAACCAAGGAACACTAGGTATTATGTTTTTACATGCAACAAGGCCTTAAATAAAAGCTCAACATGTATGTGTCGATTTTCTAGTTCTTTTGTTTGATAATCTCAATGAGGTGATAAACATTTGTTAGCTGCCATTGAGAATACGTCAGAAGCTATTGACAAGTCCCAAACTGCCTAGTTAATTAACACCGGGCGTGCAGGACCAGGACTAATCTAAGGATATCAAATTATCCGTGGATACGGTATAAATGTTATCTGAACATAATTTTGATTTCAAAGGAGCATGTAATGTTATAAAAGGCAAGAGGTACAACAATTTCATGTACACGGTCATGTTTTAAGCTATGTCCAAGACGATGTATGCTCAGCATTAAATGGAAGCGAAAGAATACAGGTGATATGTAATCAATAGTTCCTGAGATGGTCCAGCGGGTGCACATCAAACGGCATGCATAGTCCTGAACAAATTGTTCAATTCTTAAGTTTCTGTATAGGGTTGGCATTCAAACAGGATACTTACCTCAAGTTTTGGCGATGTGCAGCAATTTGTCTTCGCCAATCACGTATTGGAATCTGCAGTTAGCCGCAGCAATTATTAAAAAAATATAAAAATGAAGTTCAGAATTCTTTGGAAGAGACTAAATGACACCATGAAGAATGGTAGAGTCCTTACAGCAGGAAAGCCACCATAATCTCCGGGCTCCCTAATATCCTTGGTGACACAGCTATTAGCTGCTAATCTGACCTGTAGCATCAAATGCTATTACTTAGTTTCATCATTAATTACGTATATAGTATACATAGATGGTCAAATCAAATAACAGTTCGATAAATAGAAGAATAGCCACATTGAACGTGCATAATCAACAGAAGGAGCAGGAAGTATGCAGTTACAAATTCAATATCCAGATTCAAAATAAGTTGAAATACGTTATGCCTCACAGCATCCCTCAATGTCTTATACTAGAAATAAAATACTGCCATTACTATAAAGAGAATGTCTTGCTTTACTTTTCGGTTTCTCCCAAAATGATATCTGCTTTCCTTTGAGGGGAACTTTTCCCTTTCATATTCATAGTATTTTTGAATGTTATAGTACTTCGAGAGCTATATGGATCCCACTTTTTATTCTTATACCTATTGAAAAGTTTCCTTTATCCCGAGTTGGGAAACATCAAGCTAGGACAGGTAAACAGTTAAGAGGGAGTAACAATGATGACACTGGAAGTAAAAACAAAGAGATCTATTGAACAGACAACATGCTATGGGAATTCCATAACCATCATTGGATGTAAATAACATTCAGATTCTTTTTACAAAAAGTGTAATAACAATATGGTTCTGACTAATGCTAGGAGAAAGTCAGAGGATGATAAGAAGCATCGTCAAACAAATTAAAATAAGTTTGTATCAGTATGACTATAGAATTCTACACCTGTGGTTCACTCCACCAATTTCTCATCTTTTATCATCTGAAAACAAGGACAAAGTTGAAGCAAGAGAATAGGTACACAAATGCAACTTTATCTTGATTATGTTAACCATCTCGTTCATGAAATTTCTGGCTTCTCAACATTGTCCATTAAGATCAAGCCTAGGAAATGAATAAACATGATAATGTCAAGCTAAAGCAGTGTCAAATAGAATTTATGATGGACATAGTGGTAATACATGACCTCTTCTTGCTTGGAAGTAAAGTGTTCTAGCATTTGCATTTTGTTCCGCGCAATATTACATCAAATAATGTGAGAAATCTACAGAATATGATTATATGAATCTTACGGAGTAGTCGATCACATAGATGATACCAAATGGTGCCAGTCAAGGAACAGATCGCCAGTTAAATAGAAAATTATACCTTTGAGGCAATGTTTACATGATCACGTATTCCAACTCTTCCTCCTAAAGTTACATAGTCACCTATACTGGGAAAACAAAAGGCAAATATGTAGATTAATCAGAAAAGGGACAAATATATTATAATGAAAGCTAAAAGTTCACTGAACTAGAAAGTTAAATATATTGGTGATCAATTCCAAAAAGATGTTTTACTTCTGTTCTTTATCGAAGTGGGGATAACAAGGATAACATACGTCACTGAACCCGCTATGCCGACTTGTCCACAAATGAGGCAGCTTCTCCCAATCACTACATTGTGACCTATCTGTACTGCAGATCATAAGAACTGTCTCGAAACCAAGAATTTCTTCGAAACTTCAGAAGTAGGATGGTACCTGAACTAAATTATCTATCTTTGTATGTTCTCCAACTACTGTATCCCTCCAACTGCATGGCCACCCAATGATGTAGCATTTATGTTTAAGTTCAGAAACATTAGGGCAGGGGATTTAATTGGAAAAAACTTAAGATAACCGCAATGAAGAATTCAAAACAGCATCGATCTCACCTGCCCCTATCGATACATGTGTTTGCACCTATTTCTACATGGTTTTCTATTCTCACCTTCAGGGTCTGCAGATGAAGGTAAGACAGAGATTATAAAAAGTTGTAGCTCATAAAATGCCGAGTATATGAAAAAGCATTCAGGATATGCTTATATAATTGATCTTCTTTTTTTAAAAAAATATTCTTTATACGTAGTTGATCTGGCATCAAACAATGAGACACAAATCTAGGTTTAGACCAACTACTTTTAGGTCAAGCTCGGTGCCTGATTTCATCCAGAGAAAAGTCAAGCTTGAGCATAGATCAAACATCAAAGTTAGGCTCAAGTGCTTACTGAGCTTCAGCGCTAACAATGAGCATTAGCACAAACGATCATGGACCAAACTCGAGGACATTTTTTTCTGATTGGTGAATCAAGCCCATATAGCATGGTATTATATCTACATCAGAAATCTGTTGGGGTCAGCTTCTAATTCTAAAATTTTAAAGGACCAAATATACCATATGAGAAAGGACAATTTAGAAGTAACAAGAACATATAAATGTCGAGCAGAGGCGAAATGATAAGCTAAGAAAGCAGTATGGATAAAATTGAGCACAAAAGTTGAAACTTTGTGTGTAAAAGATCTTTCAAAGACATAACACCAAATAACATAAAAATAACAAATATTTAAATTGTTTCCATTAAAATTCTAATAAAAATATCTGTCCTACATTTTTTCAAACAGAGAAATAAAATATATTTTAGTGCAAGTAAAGCATATGATTCCAAGGATCATATGTAGTAGTTATATCTCTTAGATAAATAGTATTTGACTAACTTGAGGCTTTTTCACCATATTTCCTTGCTCATCTACGAAAAACCCAAAACCTGTTGCAAGAAAAGAACTTTTTATTCAAATTCCGATACTAGCGTAAAATATAAAAAGTAGATCAGTGACGGTAACCCGAAACATGTACCAGAAAAGAGAATAGACTTGCTTTTCTTTTTGATGAACTGAAAAAGAAAATTTCACGTGAGATTAAGCCTTACCATCTTGACCAATGCAAACGCCGCTGTGGATAATGCAAAAGTCTCCAACCATGCAATTAGTCAATGCAACATTGTAGCTGAAGATAACTTGCGGAAAATTCAAAACCAAAAGTCATTTGTAAGAAACGGTGCAAAATTGAATTCAGGCTGCAAAAACAAGTCCATGTGAGACTCCCAACAGCCGAGAAAGTAGATGGGTCATCTTGTTTTTCCATGCTTTTTTATCTTACTTTTATTCCCCTCTACATCATCCTACTCACCTTTTTCAATCCTAAACAGTTGGATTTCTTTCTTTAGGAGAATCCAGCACAAAATTCAAACATCCTAACTAATTGAAAGGCTTAAGCATAGGTAATTGATAGTCTTTGAATGTTATCACGAAAGACAGCCTGATGAGATTTTGGTAAGAAGATTAATATTATTTTGCCAACTGAAAACAAATAACAACTGTCTTTAACTATAACTCAGCTGCAATTATTAGTCTGAGCAAGACATGAATTATTTCAACTCAATATTTGGAATGAAGTTTTCTTGCTACCTTCTAGATATCCCATCAAAATGAAGACAAATAACACAGTCTTTAAGATAGAAAGATGATGTACCCTATTTTCGTTGATTGGCCTATTGTGACAGTAGGTCCAATGACTGCTCCAGAGCCAACGCGACAATCTGCACCCACTGCACATTCTGAATGTACTACAGCACCAACTTCTACAAAAGCTGATGGATCAATGCTAGCCGACTTGTGAAAAGTCCCTCCGCCATTGCCCCATCTGCGGTAATCTTGATGGTCATCCTCACCACCAATCTCAAGTCTTGAATTCAAAGCACATTCAAGGTGCTCTGTGGTACCTGATGGAACCTAGAAAATGTCATCTTGATAGCAAAATTACTTTTAAGTGATAAACCAACAAAGAGCACTACGAGCATAACGGCTCATTTCACTCCGCAAAGGAAGCATAACAAAAGCATTATCAACATGTGATTGATGCACAAGATTTTCCACAACCCACATTAAAAAAAACAACTACTATTACTACGTCTCAGTTCCAAACACGCTGGGTTGGCTATATGAATCTTCACTGTTTCACAATCAACACTATGAAGGAAAACATTCTCCATGGAAAATGTTTAATCTTGAATATCACCTTTTGTTCGTTTTTCATGAATGATTGGAGTAGGTGACATAGAGTAAGAAGAAAGATGGATGAAAATAAACTAGGATAGTGTTCTTATGATATTTCTGGGTATGAAAGACTAACAACAATGTTCAAGTGTACGTCGAAGCAAGTAATATAAAGTAAGAGTTTGGATATTTATAAAGGAAATTCACATTTCGCCAATAAGTGACCATAGTCTTTTCCCCTTCCGATGATTTCCTCGTAGCAAGCATTTTCAATAAAATCAACATTCCCACCACTGTAAACAGAGGGAAAAGTGTCTGCCATAATAAACAGCTTAGTCGTGGTAAAAAAAATAGATTCCACTGGGAAACAACAAATAAGACAGTCTAAGTGGCATTTTCACAAACATGTGGGCTGCTTAAATGTAAAACGACATAGAGAATTGACACACAGCAATATTACCCGGCTCAGCAGAGCTACGCTCTGAATCTCTTTGGCCTATAGAGAAACAACGGGAAGAAATAGTTGCTGATACGAATCTTCTGGCTAACAAATTTTCAACCTTAGTAGTGTGAGTTTTTCTACAAATCAGTTCAGATATAGAGGAAAGTGTACAAATGGAAGCTAATCTTTTAAGGCGAGATGTCATAATACCAGTCCAAACAAGTTTGTAATAATCAAAGCAACTCATAATTTTGCAAGATCACATATAATTCTAGATTTATTCTTGTGCAACTAGTGAAAAATAATTACACTAAAAACAACCAGTAACACAGTCTAAGTGGCATTTTCACAAACACCTGAGCTGCTCAAATGCTCAAGCAAAAAAAAAAAAAAACAGAAGATGATACCAGCAAACTTACCCGGCTCACTAGAGCTATGTTTTGAAGCTTTTTGGCCTATAGAGTAACAATGGGGTCTTGGGGCTAACAAATTTTCAACCTTACTTGTGAGAGATTTGCTACAGACCAATCCAGATACAGAGGAAAGTGTACGAATAGAAGCTAATCGTTTCAGGGGAAACGCCATAATGTGTAGTGGATGAAGGACCAGTTTAACCTTAATCCGCCGGCAAATCAATTTTTTGCAAGATGCTACAAGGAAGTGAATCTTTATATTTCTGTTTAAGGTACAAAATCAGCAACTGTGTAGTTTTTGCAAGTTTTGTTAGAATCATAATACAAATTAGTTAGGATCAATTAGTTAACTACCCTACTTAGTTAGAATTAGTTAGAATTAGTTAGGTCACTAATGCAGTTAGTTAAAATTAGTTATAACTAATTTTTCCTCCCTGTTTTTCCCTCTGATTTTTTATCCTTTTTCTTTTCTTATTTTCAGATCATGTACATGTATATATATATAGATCAAAATACACTATAATTAATTAAGTTTTCATATTTACAATTTACATATGCTGTGAATTTGCTTCTCTGCAATGGAGGCAGATCTGTGATCTTCCTCTTCTACCTCTGCTTTCTCTTCTTCTCCTTTTTCTGTCTTCTTCTTCTCCTTTGGTTCTCTGGTGTTTGCTACTATTTCCAATCTTCATTTCGATATGGTATCAGAGCAAGGTTGTTCAACTCAATTCAGATTCAATTGACTCTCGATCTGCTTGCTGATTTTCAGATCGATTTGTGAATAATTGATTGTGTTTTTTTCTTCCTTTTTTGATCATCTCACTCACAAATCTCAGCCATTCAACATAGATTGATAATGGTAGATTCACAAGGAGCTTCAAATTCAAGCTCAGGCAATCAGAGTTTTCTGGACATGTTGAGTCCAATGTACATACATCCATCGGAAAGTGCGACATCTGCATTGATTCCGGTAAAATTTGATGGCACAGGCTATAGATCATGGAGGAGAGGCATCCTCAGGGCATTATCAGTGAAGAATAAACTAGGTTTTATCGATGGAAAGTGTAAGAAACCAGATCCCAACTCAGAAGGCTATGCAATGTGCGAAAGGTGTGATGATATGGTCACTTCATGGATGTTGAATTCCTTATCACCAGAATTAATGGACAACTTGCAGTATGTGAATAATGCAAAGGAACTTTGGGATGAACTTGAGGAGAGGTATGATCAAACTAATGGAGCCAAGCTTTACCAACTACAAAGAGACATCAATGAATTTTTTCAAGGTAATATGGACATCACTGCTTATTACACAAAGAATGAGAAAACTTTGGGAAGAACTGAGTGCATTGGATCTTAATATGCACTGCACATGTTTGTGTATTTGTGGAGGAAAAGCTTCCTGCTGAAATCTGAACAAGATAGGAGGCTGATTCAGTTCCTGATGAGTTTAAATGAGGTTTATACTGTGGTCAGGGGCAGCATTCTAATGATGAATCCACTACCTAGCATGAAACAAGCATTTGCTATTCTAGCACAAGAAGAAAGACAAAGAGATTAAGCCTCAAGGTAGTCGACTTGGATTTGAATCTACTTCACTAAATATAGGTAGATTTGGAAACATGAACTTTAGGACAAACTATAAGCAACAACAGTACAACCAATTGAAAAATGCTAGTGGATCTGGACATTCATTTAATTCTACATAGAGTCTTATTTGTTCCTAGTTTCAAATTCAATCTAGTTTCTGTCCATAGTTTGGCTTCACATCTTAAAGGTATTATTAGTTTCAATGATGCTTTACGTCTAATGCAGGGCCCTTCAATGAAGAAGCCACTGGAGATTGGTAAAGCTAGAGATGGACTATACTTTCTCTGTTCAAAATGCCACACTGAAAATTCTGCTTATTTCAATACCTGCAATCCAGTTCCTAGTCTACTTACTTCTGTTTTGAAAGGATATAATCCAAGTTCTGTGAATATTCCTAGTTTTCCTTGTGAAAAGTTGAATAATGAACCTTCTGTACTGCCTAATAACTCATCTGTAATGACTTCTCATTCAATGAAAAATGTTGGTTCTTTGAATTCTATATTCTGTGGAAATAGTGTTGATAACTTGTGGCATAGTAGACTAGGACATGTACCTTTTGTTAAAATGAGGTGTATCTCAACTATTCCTGTCCAATTTGCATCTAAACAGCCTTTCCTATGCTCAGTCTGTCCTATGGCTAGACAAACCAGAATGCCCTTCACCCAAAGCACTATTAAAACCACCAGAGTTTTTGATGTTCTTCATGTGGACATCTGGGGAACATATCATACACCTACACATGACAATCACATATATTTTCTTACCTTGGTAGATGATTACAGTAGAGCTACATGAATACAAATGTTGCAGTGCAAAAGTGGTGCCATTCAGAGCATCAAAACCTTTGTATTTCTCATTGAAAATCAGTTTCAAAGTACACTCAAAACAATTAGAACTGACAATGGTTCAGAGTTTACCAGCAATGAGGCTATTTCCTTCTTTCAATGTAAGGGAATCATACATCAAAAGACTTGTCCTTACACACCACAACAAAATGGAGTGGTGGAAAGAAAACACAAACACCTTTTGGAAACTGCTAGAGCTTTGCTTTACCAATCCAAATTGCCCTTGAAATACTGGGGAGAATGCCTTAAAACAGCAGTATATATCATAAATAGACTGCCTTCCACAGTCCTCAATAACAAGACTCCTTTTGAACTCCTCTATCAAAAGAAACCTACCTATTCTCACCTAAAAGCATTTGGATGCCTATGTTTCCCAACTACACTTAAAACACATAAAGATAAGTTTGAACCAAGAGCAACACCTCATGTGTTTGTTGGATATCCTTATGACACAAAAGGGTACAAAGTACTAGACTTAGCCACCAAGAAAATACATGTTCCTAGAGATATAGTGTTTCATGAATCTGTTTTTCCTTTTGTTGTTACTGCTGCTGGTTCTACTTTTGAGTCTGTGTTAAAGTTTTTCTCACAAAGTCCCTCTGCTGCAATTCCTAGAGTCACCAATCATGGTTGTCCTATTAAAGATCATCTGTCCAAACACTGCACACCTATTGTAGTTGCTAATGAATTTCCATCTGAACAACATTGCATACCAACTGTGGTTGCTGATGACTTTCCACCTAGACATTCTTTACCTTCCATATCAGAAACTAATCAACATTTATCTCAGCCAAATACAAGTGAAGACACTAATCAGAACTCTCATGTTTCTCCTGACATTCATTCAGACTCCTTGCCTGCATATCACTCAGTTTCTCAATCTACACCATCACCACCACCAGTAATCCCTGCTAGGAGGTCTTCCAGGCATCATAATGTGCCTGGATACTTGCAGGATTATGCTTACATTTTGCCTAAACTACATACTACCCCTCTACTAAATATGCCATCCACTCACCAATTAACCTCGACCATTTCATATCCAGACAATTCACCTTACACAACATGATAAGGAACCTGCTTCATATGAGGAAGCATCTTTGAGCCCTTCTTGGCAGAAAGCTATGCAACAGGAGTTTGATGCCTTATATGCTAATGACACATGGGATCTAGTACAAATTTCAGCAGGGAAGAAGGCCATAGGATGCAAATGGATGTATAAAATCAAGCATAAGGCTGATGGAAGTGTGAAAAGGTTCAAAGCTAGGCTTGTAGTAAAGGGATATACTGAAAAGGCTGTGAGAGTTTTGGTAAGTTTAGCAATGAAAAAAGGCTGGAATTTATACCAACTAGATGTCAACAATGCTTTTCTTCATGGTGATCTTTATGAGGAGGTTTATATGGAGGTTCCACAGGGATTGTTAGTTGAAGGCAACAACATGGCTTGCAAGCTTAAAAAATCTTTGTATGGTTTAAAACAAGCAAGTAGGCAGTGGTATGACAAGCTATCCACCTATCTCTATTCAAGAGGCTATGTTCATTCAACAAGTGATTATTCTCTCTTTTATAGGAAATCTGGCAGTTCATGTGTGTTTGTTGCAGTGTGTGTAGATGATGTAATTCTCACAGGGACAGATTCTAGTGAGATTCAGTCACTCAAATCCTTCTTCAACTGACAATTGAGTATTCAAATTTTGAGAATGCACATCTAGGTATCTCAACTTGGTTTCACTGTGTCAATTGAGCACTCTAACTTACAAGATGATCATCTAGACACCTCAACTTGATTTCACTATGTCATGTGTCACGTCAGCATCGTGTGCTTATAAGACATAGTGGGGACTAGTTGGAGTGCTTAATTGTCAGTTGAGACCATGTTGAGGTGCCTAGATGTGCACTCTCAAAATTTGAGTGTTTAATTGCCAGTTGGACCCAAGTTTTTATAACTGTTATAATGCTATGTAGGCAATTTTTAATGGTCAAAATATCACTCATGCGCGTGGGAGTGATTGAACACACGACTTTAGTCCAGTCAACATTCAAGTGTGTTATATAACCTGAGGGTGATAGTCAGGTACCTAACGCAAGTTTTGCATAGTTCAAGTATTAAACTCGCAAAAGCGGTATAGTTCATGTGTGTTTTTGGACCTTAACTATAAAAATTTCATTTAACACGTATAAATAATTTATTCAGAATCTAATAAGTAAAAAAATATTAAATATATAAAATTTATATATTTGCTGATTATTTTGTAAACTAGATTAATTAAAGAATTGAATTGTAATTATTTCAAAAATTTATGATCTAGAACCCATATATTAAAAATCTTGAATCAGTTCCACTGCTCCTCAAGGTCCCATTTTGACTATTAGGTTGGTATTTTCATATGGATCTTTTCAAAGAATTAGTTTTTTAGGTCACTAAGAAATTTTTAGTTTTATAACTTTTTTATAAGAGATTTTTTATTTTTACACGTGAGCGATCTCAATTTATATACAAAAAATTTGAAAAGGCCATTTTCTTTCATTTATTTTGTAAAACGTCAAGAGATCTCATTTACTCAGATTGTTTTGATATGTCATAATACATAAACGAATATTCAAATTTTGCCTCAACTGACAATTAATTAAACATTTAAACATTGAGAGTGTATCTGAACTTGGTCTCAATTCACAACTAGACTCTCCAACTAGTCCATATTGTGTCTCATAGACACCCGATGTTGACGTGATAGATAAATTTTAAAAGTATCTAAATGATCATTTTGTGAGTTGGAGTGTTCAACTGATAGAGTGGAGACGAGTTGAGGTGTCTAGATGTGCATACTCAAAGTTGGAGCTTACTTGTTAATTGATGCCAAGTTTAAATGTCTGTTTATGTATTATGCCTTTTGATATTGCATTATTTCATGTGAGGTTCAGATGAAGAAATAAGTTCTCCTGTCCTTTATTGAATAGAAGAAAATGACTATTCAAATCTCTTATGTATAAAAATAAT
>JACEIK010000151.1:93596-106334 GCA_018107945.1 Datura stramonium | reverse complement strand
ATTGATATTTATTGATAGGTTAAGAAATTACAAGAAGGATTGAAACAAGGCATAAGGAGCAAAGGACTATGTTTAGTACCAATATCAAGTACTTTTCCTATAGCAGCTGAAACCACAATGGATTTTTGGACACCAACATTGGGAGGAACATTCAGATAAATTTCGAGACGGATTCAGAATTTGAAGTTTTATGAGTTTTAAGTTGCACATATTAAATGAACTTTTTGTAAAGATAAAGGCAAAGTTTAGACCGACGTCACTGAATTCTGTCGAACCTGTACCTTCTACTCTAAGAAATTATGTAATGATTAATAGATCAAAAAGTGATTTTAACTAATTAAGTGATCTTGTGGAGAAGATTAAAGAATAAACTTCACATTATTAATTATCAATATTGGTTGTGGTGGAATGATTGAAATCCTTCCACCCTTAATCAGAGGTCTCGAATTCGAGTTTCTGAGAACGAAAAAAAAAAGTTATTGGGAGCAAAACCTCTAGAAATAGATCCTATAATGTGCGAGTTCAAATTTAATCGGATTTCAATACAGATACAGAATACCGAATGAATGGATAAAAAAATCCACCTACATTATTGGTGTCTTGAGTTAGCAAGTGGGAAAAAAGTGAAAGGAAAACAAGTGGCTATTGATCAATTGTAGATAACCAAATGGTGGGCCCATTTACAGGCATAATGATGTGTAGATTAAGGAGAAATGATTAGTTAGAGGATAATGTAGAGTTTTAGTTATTATAAATACCAATAATAATTGAAGAATTCGATACGTATCTGTCAAAACAGTTTAAAAGTTCGAACAACATAACTTTTTATTCTTTCACTAAATATTAAGTTAGTGTCTGAATAAAATTCATACACATTTTCTTGATGATATGGCTTTATATTAATTTTTTCCCATATCTTTTTTTTTTCCACTTCTCTTCACATTTTTCTTTTTGGTATGAATAATTTAAAGAAAAATGAACAAAGGAATATTGAATTGGAAAAGCATCTTAGCATCTTTTGATGGTAAGTAAAGTATATAGAGATGTTCAAGAATAGTCTCACTTTAGTAGGCAAAGATATAGCTTCTTTTTTCCCCTTGTTTTGGTTAATCATTTTTTTTAAAAAAAATATTTTTTATGTCGGGAGTAGAGAAAGGGGAAATGAGAGAGGGGTTTGATTAAATTCGGATTTGCACGTTGCAGGATCCATTCTTGAGGGCGACGCTTCTAACAAGAAATTTTACATTCTCAGGGGCTTGAATATGAGACCTTTGATTAAGAGCGGAGGAATTCTAATCATCCTGCCACAACCCATATTGTATTCAGAGTATCTCTTCAGTGTGAAGGTTTCCCATTAAAACTTCATTTGTTTATATATAATACTCTGAACATCATATGAGAAATAGAATTATTTGATATATTTACTTTATATTATTTTCAAACAATGTCGATCTATATATAAGAGTGAAGGGTGGAAAACACATTTGAGGTATCACCTTTTTTTGAGTTTTATATCTGAACTATCAAGTATTCACTTTTCATACCTAAACTATCATCAACAATCTATCCAAACACACCTCAACTATCGGTTGTTCTATTTTCCTACCTGAACGATAGTAATATTTTAGATAGGAAACAGGAACAACTAATAATTGAGGTGTATTTTGATAAACATTTGATGATAGTTCAAATTGGAAACTCGCTTTGAGGCCCGACTAATCTGAATTCGCTTTGGGAAGTCTCACTTTCGAGGGTAAACTGTTCCTTATTAAATTAACGTGACTCCATATCCAAGACGCAAATCCAAAGCCTCTTATTAAAGATGAAGGAGTACTTACCATTCTACCGAGCACCAAACACACTCTATGTTTCCATCACCCAAATATGCCTTTTATTTATAGGAAACATGTTAGGCAACTTACTATCAGGAGAGAGCAAAATAGAACCACACATACTACAATTAGAATGGAACTCTATAAAGAGTTTTAAACTAATTAATATACCAACAGTATAAAAGAATTGTTAACATTATCAAGTCCAATAACCATAAGTTATTTTTCATAAAAAGTAGAATTAATAATCTGAAAAATAAGGCTGATTATCTGTTACAACACGTTAAAATATACTGATAATGTAAAAATTTCATAAACTAAATCCATAAATAGATCAAGTATAAATTAGAGTGAAGGGTGAAAAACACACTTAAAGTATCTCAGTTTTTCGGGTTTCATACATGAACTATCTGGTGTGCGGGTTTCCTACTTGAACTATCACTAAATGTTTATCGAAACATACTTCAACTATCAGTTGTTCCCTTTTCTTACCTGAAATATCACCATCGTTTAGGTGGGAAAAGGGAACAACTGATAGTTGAGGTATGTTTCGATAAATATCTAGTGATAGTTCAAGTAGGAAACCCGCACACCTGATAGTTCATGTATGAAACCCGAAAACTGAGATACTTTAAAAGTGTTTTTCACCCTTCACTCTATAAATTACCTAAAGGCTATATTGCTCGGGCTGTCCAAAAACGTTGTCACATCAATGTCGAATCCACAGAAAATGTACTACTTTTGAAAGATCCGACACACACTTAGCGAGCTTGATGTGCTGTAATAGTAATGTCATTTACAGAAGTTCCAATACTAGCTGATGATGAATAAGGAAGTGAAGAAGAATTTCTCGATCTGAACACAAAACCAGGTTGTCCAGGATCAGACAATTTTGTTTCATTGCAGAGCATGAAGACAACTTCTGACATCATTGGTCTGTCATTTGCAAATGATTGTACACACAATAGTCCAATTTGGATGCATCTCAAAACTTCACCAGTTTCATACCAGTCCCCTAATGAGGGATCAACAACATCTAAAGCTTTGTCATCATTCCATGAATCCCAAACCTGGAAAACAAAAATCCAACATTTCTGTTTAGTGGCGGAACCAGGATTTCCGACTAAGGGATTCAAGAAAATACGAAAATGTCGTATCTGGGGTTTGAAATCTTGAATGGATACTTCTCTTATGTTAAGGGGATTCAAAAATTCATATATGTACGGAAAAAGGATGTGCTTCTATTGAGCTAAAACAGCTCAAAGATACATTTAACATGATGTGATATTGTCAATTTTCAAATAAAACCCCCACGGTTTCCCCAAAAGACCTTACAATATTAAGAGTATCCAACATCTTATAAGTTGTTATCTTTTTCCTACTTTCCACGTGGGACTTTGTTCACGTACACTCAACAATTTTCTCCTCGAGTTAAGTTCCACATGACCTGTCACCTTATATGCTTATCTGGAGATATAAGTGTGTGCCACCATATCAACAGAGTATTTATGGCCGTGAAAGGGTGCCACTGGCTTCTTTTTGTATATGCATCTCTAAAGCTACGGATAAAGATAGTAAACCGGTCCATAGATGGCAAAGGCATCAAGTCGGGCCCCACTCCAATGCTCTACCATCTCCATAATTGCTCCACCAAACCATTTTCTCATATACTAGTTGTTAGACTAAAATAATCCAAAGATACTCTTGACATGACGTGATATTGTCCTTTTGGACCAAACTCACGCAGTTTTTTCAAAAGACCTCATAACATCTAGATTATCCAACATCTTAAAGTAATTATTTTTTTTTTAGAGTGAAAGACCAAAGATATACCTAAAGTTCAAGTTTTTTGAGTTTCATATCTGAATTATCAAATATTTAATTTTTCTACCTGAACTATCACCAAATGTTTATCAAAACACACCTCTACTATCAGTTGCTCACTTTTCCTATCAGAAATATCACCATCATTCAGTTAGGAAAAGGGAAAAACTGATAGTTTAGGTGTGTTTCGACAAACAGTAGTTCATGTAGGAAATTCACACACCTGATTATCACCATCATTCAGTTAGGAAAAAGGAAAAACTGATAGTTTAAGTGTGTTTCGATAAATGGTAGTTCATATAGGAAACTCACACACCTAATAGTTCAGGTATGAAACTCAAAAAACCGTGATACTTTTGGTGTGTTTTCACCCTTCACTCTTTTATTTAACTCTCCCCATGGGGCTTTGTTCCCATACACCAACAGTTTCCAGACCGCCAGCACAATGGAATAGTCGAAGTGCGCACAAGCTGGCCCGACACCACCATAAAAAACTAAGATACATCTTTTTAACTTGATGCAACAAGTAATAGTAAAGGACTATAAAGGTGAATTTTTGATGCAGAGATGACTTACATATCCAACTAAATTTAATGAATGATCCTGGTAATGAGTAGTGTTCTTCCTTCCAGTGATGATTTCCAACAACAGAACACCAAAACTGAAAACATCAGATTTCACAGAAAAATGCCCTTCCATTGCATATTCTGGTGACATATAACCACTGAAATGAACCAAATAAGCCATGTCAAGATCATCTTTTTTTCAAAATCAGACATGTTTATTACAGAAAGTTGTATGCTTGCTTACTATGTTCCAACGACTCGATTCGTGTTAGCTTCAATTTGGTCACCACCAAATATCCTAGCAGTTCCGAAATCTGATATTTTCGGGTGCATAGATGCATCTAGTAACACATTGCTGGCTTTTAGATCCCTGTGTATGATTCTTACTCGAGAATCGTGGTGAAGGTATGACAATCCTCGTGCTATTCCAACGATGATTTCAAATCGTTTCCTCCAATCTAACTGTGACCCTTTAGTTTTATCTGCAACACATGATTCGAAATTCATACATTAGCCAATCCATTAGTAAAATTCAACACAATATGGAAATGTATGTATATACCAAAGATAAAACTGTCTAAGCCTTTGTTTGGCAAGTATTCATAGATCAACATCTTCTCTCCTCTTTGTATGCAACATCCTAAAAGCCTCACAAGATTTCTGTGTTGTACTTTCGCGATTAACGTTACTTCATTCTTGAATTCCTCCACTCCTTGCCCTGAATTTCTCGAAAGCCTTTTGACCGCTATCTCCTGCCCGTTGTTTAGCTGACCCTGAAATCAAAACGTAAGCTTGTTCTCAAGTAAAATTGGCTCAAATCTGATCTAAAAACGCTCTCTCTTAAATATATTCAAGTGCACACACATTGAATCATAGGCTTGCCCTTCATGTAAATCGCCACTAATATAGAGTTGCAAAGCTTGGAATCACTAAGGACTTGCGGGTCATAATGTAGGCTAGGGGTAAGGGTAGGACTTAAGTGACTAGAACCTCCCTAACGCTCTTGTGATGCAAATCAAACATCCCGCTTACAACATAGAGTCAACTCCACCTTATCTCTCCTTTTCACAATTCAAGTTTTCCCAAAGAGCCATGTCACACCCCAAAACCTGGAGGGGCATGGCTGACACCTGGCCGCACCTGATCGAGCACACCCTGCCATAAAACTGACTACAACAGGATCATCTTCAGGGCAAGAATTCAGTAAAATCTCGGGAGTACTGTACCTTGTAAACGCTGCCAAAGCCTCCTTCTCCAAGTTTATTAGCATCAGAGAAATCATCAGTGGAAGAAATGATAGTACTTAGATCGAAGATTAACACATCGACGTGTTCACTTCCATTCATCTCATTGCCTCTTGTAGAGTTCTCATAGGATGCTAAATTCCTCTTCAGAGTAATCAAACTGGTGAATTGTTCCTCCTTATCTGTACATGAATTACTAACACCTATTAGGATCAATTCAGTTGATGTTTCACTAAGGGAATTCAACAAAGAAGTAAACGCACGAAGATATTAAGGAGATTCAGATGAACCCCTCATCCTGAGTCTATAAAGAAAGATAGTCTTTACCTTTTCTCCTTTTCCAAAAAACCAAACAACAAGCAAACAAGAGCGCGACGAGTATTGCAGAAATGCAGGCTGTCACAATTGCTATGGTTCTTTTCCTGTGACTACCATTGTTGTTCTTCAAGAATTGAGCTGAAAGAAAAGAACAAAAAAAAAAAATTCTTGTAACACAATGTCGTAAAACATTAACAACTGTTTGAAGTGTGTAACCGTCTCATCTGAAAGCTTAAATTGTTAGAGAAATTACACTATTATGAAAATTAAGCTCTTAAAGGGAGATGGCTAAACAATTCAACATAGTATCAGAGTAGACATAGGTCGTGGTTCAAGTATTTCCTCCAACATTTATTAAGAAACACTTCCACGTACTTGATCCATAGAAAAATCACCCACACGTAAGGGCGTATTGAAAAAAATATAATTCTTCTGACCGTTTATGTTTTTAGATGAAATGGTCACACACTTCAACAGTTGTTGTTATTAGAGTATACGATGAAAAACACACCTTAAATATATATCATGATTTTTTGAGTTTCATACCTGAACTATCATCGACCATTTATCAAAACACACCTCAACTATCAGTTGTTCTCTTTTCCTACCTAAACGACGGTAACATTTCAGGTAGAAAAAAAGGAACAACTGATAGTTCAGGTGTGTTTCGATAAACAACCTTGATACTCCAGATATATTTTTCACCATTCACTCACGCTATTAACTGTCAAAATCGAATTGCAAATATTATTCACACAACATAGATTTTACCTAAAGTAGATGCAGAAACTCTGATATACAAATCTTGGCCTCCATCAGTAAACTCCTTTGTGTCTATCAAGTCACCATACCAAGTGATGCATCCAATTCCTCCTACACTAACATTAGCACTTGCATAAGCAGTGCAAGAACAATTACCCAGACACAACTTCTCACACTCTTGCAACCCGATACTCCTATCTAATCGCGCAGTATACGTGTCAGGGACCTTCACATTACTCAATTTAGCGAACCCCTCGCCATTTTTGCACAAACTCTCATCCTTCTTCCTCAAGCACCCCTGGGAACCGTCCCTCAAGTACCACGACCTGTTTTCCCTTGGCTCGTACCCGATAAGACACCTGCACTCAAATTCCCCCAAATTGTACAAGTTGCAGTTACTAAATTCACCACAATGCACATAGTTATCACACGAATCTTTAGGCGCGGACCAGAATTCTACCCATTTCTTCACGCCTTCTTGCCAGTTTAATATATTCATCACCCCCGATTCGTTCAACACCAATCTCGAGATTACAGGGTCCTTCATACTGAATGTCACAGATACCTCAGTGTCATTGTCAACATATTTGATGGTAAATATAAATCCAGGCTTCATTTCAGGTACACCACTCCAACCAAGACCAGTCCAGGGTCCGGTTCGCCATATCCTGTTGGAATTCTTGTACAGGAAAACTTGAGGAACTATTCCATTGATCTCAATCCTGTACACATACTCCCCTGAACCGGGATCGTCCCTCGACTTCCACGACGTTAAGGACCGGTTCAAACCGGTTTTCTTGTCATTCCCAAATTTCATGTCCGGAAGTATAGTATTTGTAGGATAATCAAAGCTCTGCCATACAACAACTTCCCTTTTCGGGTCTCGAAAAAACACGAAATTCCCTGAATCCAACAGCTGAGCAGAGTAAATACTGGTTTTCCAGCTGAATATTTTGGTATTCCGGTCAAGTATGACGAGATTACCCGTTGGGTCGATAAAGAGAACCCCGTACCTGCCACTTACAGGGTTCTCTCTGTTAGCGACCCAAACGACGGTTAGTTCAGATACATTATTGTACCAGATTCCGATGTATCGAACGTCGGAATCATTTCCAGGGCTGAAGAAACCTAGAGCAAATGATTTTCCGGAAGAGATTAACAAATCTCCATCTTTTAGAGATTGATTAAAGGAGATTGTATCAGTGGAAGTACAAAATTGGACAAGAAATAAGATAAATATTAGTAGTAGAACTATCAAGAATTTTTTCTTCTGGGACATGGCTGCTAAGTTACCCTCCCCTGGATTTACTAGGCTTTCTCAGGCCTATCCAGAAGTGTGAAGTTCGGAAGGTTTAAAAAAATTGTACTCATTTGGTCTGCACAATAAAATCGGCTCTCCTGCGTGTGGTGTTTAAAATATGAAATGTAAACTAAAAAGAATACATTTAATATCCACCATAACATAACATGCAAGTTAGCTGGAAATGGACCCCATATTGTTAGTACGATAACTCTGTCTATCAAGGTTTAAATATATAACAAAGATAGATAATCTTAGTTTCAAATTTCCATGAAAAAAGGACACGGTTACCGAGGCAAATTTGAAATTTGAAGTGCATGAATTGTACAGTAATCTCAAATTAATTTATAAATGATAAATATGTATTACAATCAAATATTTATAAACAAGATATGAGCAAAAGCTACTACAGGTTCCCGAGAACCCGTACCTAAAGCTTTGGATCCGTCCCTGCACCCTTACATATTTTGAAACGATTTAGTTTTAAACTTTTCATTTTGACCTTAAACAGAGACGGATTCAAGTTCGAAATTTTATCACATGCTTTTATAACTAAAAAATTGTCTATGATAATTGATATGTTTCAAAAAAAATTCTTTCTTTCTTTCTTTCTTAAATTCCGTACATGGTCAAACTTTGCCCCCATAAAAGAAACAGAGGGATTAACTTCTTTTGCTTCTACCGAAACTTAAACCGTAATTGATTTTTTACCATTTTCATCCGATTTCATTCACCACTAAGTCATACATTCACAGGGGTATATGTAGAGTTCAAGTGATTGCTTGTTCGAACTCAATAGTTTTAACTCTGATGTTGTATATGCCTAAAAAAAATTTATTTCGAACCCAGTAAATAGAGGCGGAGCCAGAATTTGAAGTTTTATGGGTTTGAGATTCTAGCCCTTTTAAATTACTGCATTCTAAATTAATAATTCGTATATATTCACATGGATTTTTAAGACAAATATAAAGTTTGGACCATGTTGAGATCTATGTAGTTTTGATGATTGACAAAGTCGATGAAACAGGTCAGTCAAACTGTTTCAAGGGAGTAGAAATTTTACTGTCTAAAGAATCTGACATGGCAGCAATAAATGTTCCAATAAACATAAGCTGCACATATCAAAAGATGGTGAAGGCATGTCACTCACTCTCAGTGAAATAAACATGTGCAAAATTGAAGCGTTGGAGTTCTACTACAATACTAAAGAAGCAAAGAGTTTGACTTGAAGAAGGAGTTTCACTTGAAGTAGAACTCTAAGTCAAGAAGAGTTTGATTTGATGGACAATTCGAAGTGAAGAACAACTCTATGAAGATTGTACATGTGTTGATTTGTAAGAGTTGGAATTTGATTAAAACACAAAGGAAGCCAAGAGATAGACTTGAAGAAGGACTCCTACTTGGAGTAGACTTCTAATGTGGGAAAAGGTAGTTGCTGCAAAGATGTTGAAGAGTTGTATATATATAGAAGTGTGACTTCTCAACGCAACTCGTGCACTCACAAAGAGAGAAAAATAAAATCTGTAAAGAGTGAGATTTTGCATCATTTTGGAGTGTGAAGAAATTCAATTGATGAACTTGATCCTAGTAAAGTAATAGGTTAGAGTTAACAATCTTGTACTAGGAGTTATTCATTGAGTTGTAATTGATGTAATCTTAATTCAGTGAATTATAAACTGGATCAAGAGGAGTTTGTCTTCAAGTAGAGTATACTAGGCGACATTGGGAACACATTCCTAGGGAGGAGTGTGAACAACTAGGAATTAGAGTTTATAATTCCTTTAGGTACAAGTGTTGTAATCTGCTATTTGAAGAGACTCTTTGAAGTTAGTGAAGTTGAAGAAAATCCTGTGGAGGTACAGGTCGTGGTTTTTCACCTTTTGAGCCGGGTGTTTTCCACGCTAAATCACCGTCTCATTTACGTCTGGCGACTTGTTTCATTCGTAGGCAAATAGTAAAGACAAGTCCTTAGGTCGTGCAACCTAACAGACCAAACGAGTTGCAGGGGTGGAGCTAGGCAGGACCGAAGGGGTTTATCCAAACCACTTTCGACGGAAACTATACTCTTTATACATGTTTAAAATTATTTTTATGTATATACAATAGATGTTGAACCCCTTTAGCTTCTTCGTGAGTTTACTTGTTCATATTTTGAACCGCCTTAGTAAAAATCTTGACTCCGCTACTAATAAGCTACGATAAAATTTCAAACTTAAATAAATAAATAAAGAAGAATGGAGATCTACATGAAATCCATGATTTTTACCTTTTGAGCTAAAGCTAGTTGGAGCAGTACTACAAATGTAAAAAGCTTCTTGTAATAATAAAGCACAACTACCCCCAACATAGTGAATTAAGTGCTTTTTGTACTGTTTCTAGATGGAGTAAATATTTACTCCCCCATCTATTTTTATTTATTCACTGTATTAAAAATAAATATTTATTTTTATATATCCTACTTAGAAAATCAAGACATAATCAGTTAGTTCTTAATTTACCTTTATTATTAACTATAGTCATTTTTCTTTATATTTCTTTAAGCATACAAAACGTGATATAATAAAATTATCATTCTATTTATTGCTTTTCAAAGGGCAGGGTGGATCTAGTGGGGGCTGAGGGTGTTCACACGAACCTCTTCGATAAAAAATTACACTATATATATAAGATTATTTTTTTAAATTTTTTATGCAAATATATAGATTTTGAGTCTCCTGAACACAAGAGTATAGGATTGGTTCAAAATTCATCCTAAGGTTCTAAGTTTAAATTTTAAATACTATATTTTATTTTTCGAACTCGCTTAATAAAAATTCTTTATCCGTCACTATTAAAAAATATGTCAAATTAATACTGAACAAATAAAAATGAACAGACGGAGTTATTTTCAGCTTTTAATTAGTTGTTAACGTAGGAGACTCGTGGGTCCTAAGGTTTTCAATGTGTGTTGGTTGAGAACATATTTATGATTTATGACATCATACTTCCTCGGATGATGATGTCTTTTTGAAATTTAAGGGTGTGTTTGGTATGGATTTCGAAAACGTTCTTTATTTTTTCATATTTGATTGGATAAGATATTTTTAAAATATATTTTTTTTGGAATATAATCTCGGGATAATTTATCTTGAAATTAGTTAGTCTACATTGAGGGTGAGATAAAAATAATTCCGAGATTTTATTCAAACTAAACATGAGATAAACCTAACTAAAAATTAATTTCGAGACTATTTATTCCTTATTTCTCAGTGAGGGTGGCATAACAATCCCGAATAACTTATTTCCCAACCAAACAACCCCATAGTGTTTGTCTAAGTTATACAATATAAATATTTTTGGGATAAGTTTTTATTTTTTTTTACTTGTAATAAGTAAAAACCACTTATTCTCCACAACAAAATTCTCTAGGCAAACATTTTTTCCTCATGTCAAACATGCTCTAAGACTTTAATCAAGAAAATACAAATTATGTTTGTGCAGTTTTTTTTTTTTAATTATTATTTTTGAAATATTTAGGAAAAGTTTAAGTGATTTTTTGGTTACAAAATATAGTTTAGCAACTTTAGTGAGCTAATTAATGTAAAATTTAGTAATCACAAAATTTAAATTTTTATTTTATTTTTTTAAACACGATATCAAATTAAAAACAGACAAACAAAACGGAAGAAATATCTAAAAACATGTGAAGTTGGAAAATTCAACCTTGTTTGACCAATTTTAGCCCAAGCAACCAAAAGTGGATGGAAAAGTTAGTGTTACATCACCATAAATATTAGGGGAAAATGTGGCTAACAAAATTCTGCATTTCTTTTGGAGATGTAGATAATGTTTTTTCTTTTTTTTTTTTTTTAAAAAAAACAAAATTATCCCAGGAATAGTGGTGTATGTAAGTTTTTACGTAAATGATGTCGTTTTCACTATGTCAGTTGAACACTCTAACTTACAAAATGATCATCTAGATTCTTCCAAAAATTTATGTGTCATGTCAGCATCTGGTGTCTATGAGATACAGTGGAGACTAGTTAAAATGTTTAGTTCCCAGTTGGAACCAAGTTGAGGTGCCTAAATGTGCACTCTCAAAATTTGAGTGTCTAATTATCAGTTAAAGGCCAAATTTTAAATTTCTATTAATATATTATGCCATAAACAAAAAAACACAGCAGGGTGCCAAAGGACGCAAGACTAACCTTAACCCGCTAAATTTTAACTCACCTTGTCATGTCCCGTTTTAACATTCTTGTCCATGGAGTCTTTCTTAAAGTTTCTTGTGCTTTATTTTCCTTTTAACTTTGCAGTGTTCTAGTACTTTATTTTGAGCTGTTTTTTTTATCTTTCCAATTAGTGCTCATTCAATCATATATTACTTTGAAACTCACCAAGATTCTAAAAAAAAAAAAAAGTGCAAGATACATATGCATAAAATTTAAATTTGATCATATATATAATGTAATTTTTCAGTAGAGGAAATTCGGATAAACCCCTTCCTCCCACTTCCCGAGGTCAATTATTTTTCTTCAGAAAAAGTAGATTTGAAGAGTATAAATAAAATAAAGTGCTAAACTAACAAACATCAATGATATGATTTGGTGGTAGAAATGTATTGCAATATCCCAAAGATAGGGGTTCAAACTTCAAATCCTAGAGGTTGGTATTTTTCAAGAAAAAAAAAAGATAAAAAGGTCGAAAGTCGATTTTTAGATCACTTTTTAACGAAAACTGACCTCATGAAGTTACTTTTTACGTTGATAAAAAAGTGTCTCATGTTGCAATAATTATAAGGTGCACTTTTAGGAGTGAAATCGTCGATTTAAATTCCATGCATGTCTTGTTATTTTTTCAGATTTCGACATGGAGTTAGATATATATGTGAAAATCACTAACATAATAATAAT
>JACEIK010000151.1:47369-66493 GCA_018107945.1 Datura stramonium | reverse complement strand
CTGTGTTCAAGTAACACAAAGGTCAGAAACATAAATGAAAAAGAAACAAACTGGAATGAAAGAGAAGAAATCATCCAATAAGAACCAGGTAGCTAAATACTTGGCCAAAGCTAAGTTGCAATCTCCTGAATCCCAAGTCGTGCTTTCATGACACCATTGCAGTAGTTTCATCTTCTTCGGCCTCTCCTGTTGGCACTTCGTTAAACATGTACTGGCTCTGATACTCCATCAAGTACTGTGTGGATCTCTTCACATCATAAAACAGATTATAGACTCGAGTAATATCTTCCACTTCCACAATCTTCCCTTTCCGCTTTTGGCAAGACAATGCTGCAGAAGTAATAAGGTGGATGCCGTATCTCAAAGAAGTATTCACCCCGATCTTGGTCAATAAAACTTTGGCATCCTCAGACATTTCTACATCCTCCTCTTGGCATCTGATGTCCAGGATTTTGCGAATTTCTTCCTCTTTGTAAGGCTGTGTAGAGATGATGAGCAGGCGATCAAGAAAGTCAACTGGAATCCCATGTGGGGATCTGTAGTTTGTTCCCCGGATTGTAGTAATGCCTCTATTGGTAGCAACAACCAATATAGGTGCCATATCATTCTCCAGAGCTCGGTTTAGGAAAGAGAAACACTCAATGTCAAGCATATGTACTTCGTCAATGAAGAGTACACCAGGCACAATCTCTGCCTTTCCTTCTTCCCTCCACTCTGCAACCTTGGTATCTATTTGTTCTCTCACTTCAGCACGAATCTCACCAGTATCACCCGTAAACAGTGCTAAAAATCCCTGTGTTCTGAAATTGAGATGAGATGATTAACATATTTAATCTAGTGAAGTAGGAAACAAGGAGATTCTTTAAAATGTCATATGTTTTCAGAGGCAACACTAAAACTCAAAGAGTGAAACTGATAAGTTTTGCAAATACACTAAATAGGAAAGACATGCAACTGTGGATGGCAAGTAGCATCACTAATTTGAATTGAAGCATAGTATAGGCAAATGAAAGGGAAAGATACAAAATCTAAGACTAATGACAAACATAAATATTTGTTAAAAGCAGTCTATCAATCTTAGCACGCAGAAAGATCAGTTTGCTATTCAAATGCTATAGTCCATTCCCTATGAGGCCAAAAACCTACCATAAAATGCCAAAACTCAACCAAACATAATGCAGAAAAGGGCAATGGGCGAAGATGGGGTGTGTTGGAGGGTGAGGATAATCAACATGGAGTGTCACTTGTGAAACTTGTTTTCACTACCTTCCACTAGGGAAGTCATTTGTCCAAACTATAATCAACTATTGACCAACTGCACATGGAAAAATTGGACAATATTTTCCTCCATACTGAACACACCCTAAATCTTTTGTCCAAACTATAATCAACTATTTGTATAACTGTATAATAGAAGAAACATAGCTCTTTGCCCACTTCAATGGGTTCACAAACATCCTTGGTCTTGTTCAAACTAGGGCTCAACTTAGTGCCTCCTTGGATTGGAAGCAACTATCACATCTCCACGAGACTAACATAAGAGAAAAAGGTTAACTTGGTTCGACCTCGGCCCAGCCTAAGCAGATACAGTTTGAGAAAAAGAAAGATTGAAAAACAAACCTAGAAAACATACTTCATCAACTATATCTGTTGTTTGACTCAAGCTATCAACTTGCAGCTCTAAAACACTAATTTCAAATAAAATGGAAAAATTAGTAGCAAATTTACCGGCTATTTATAACGTCAATTTCATGAAGGGTAACGCAATGTACAAGCTCCTTCCTCTTCTGCAACTCCCCTTCAGGACATTGTACAAACTTAGTCTGAGGTCCCATGGCATCATAATCCCTCGACCTTGAAAACGACCTCCCCAATTTCGTAATCTTCCCAGAAGCCTTGTCAATAGCAATAACATCCCCACTCTGAACTTTCTCCTTCCCTAAAGCCTCAATCATCTTCGCCCCCAAGTCATAAACCGTCTCCATATCAGTGGTCTTCAACGTCAACTTGCCCGTTTTTGATGCAGATCCAGCCACTGTAGGCCGGTCAATTTGTATTTCCACAACTTCTCCTTCAATAACTTCAGCCTCTTCTTTAATTCGCACACCAATTGCTTTACGAAAAGCCTGCATTAAGGCTTCAGTTTTGGACATCTCGAGGGAATAAAGTTCGCTTCCAGCGAGCATAGCAAAAGGGGTTTCTTGACCTAAGGATTTAGCCATGCCCATAGCTATAGCTGTCTTGCCAGTCCCTGGCTGACCCGCAAGGAGAACTGCCCGACCCGCGATTTTACCTTCTTGAACCATCTTAACAATGACACCTGCAGCTTTTCTAGCCGAAGTTTGGCCTACCATGCCTTCAGAGCTTAACCGGGGTTCGAGTGCAGAATCGAGGCCTAGACCTCTGATATGGGAGTGTGCCCCTATCCGTTCTATTCGGGTTAGGTCCCGCATCTGTGAGATTCTCACCTCCGCCATTGATGACGGTACTCTGCAGTGGTACAAACTGGGAATTCAGAGCCGAGAGAGGGAAAAGAGAAGAGGTACAGAGGAGAAAGAGAGAGAAGAGAGCAAAATTTAAGGTTTAGGGTTTTGTTAACTCTATAGTTTATATTTCTAGTTTTCTACCTCCAATTATAACATTTTATTAATTTAATTTTTATTTTTTCTATCTTTTTTTATAATTATGATGTTCGAACTAGTTTGGGCGCATCTCACTTAATTTCACGGGTTATCTATCACCTTCCCGACTTACACCAGCAACAGGTACTAAGTAACTCTGTCCATCACCTTTACTCTTCTACCTCTAAACCCTATTCCCTCTTCTCCTCACCGTAGTCCATCCCCTCTTCTCCTTGCCACGATCAACCTTCGACGAAACTTATTAATAATAATTTCTATTTCATGTTAATCAACAAATTCTCATACTAAATAGTTCATCTGAATTTAAAAATATTTCATAAACAAATCATTGAGTCTTAAGCAAAATCGTCATATTACCACAAATCACCACTGCTATAATCACCTCACCGGCAATAATTGTAGCCATTGTTCAAAATCATCACAGTTATAATGGTTTGAAACTCCATTAAAAATGGAGTTTTATAGTATTGGTTAACTAAATAATAGCTTCATAAAATAAACAAAGAACCATGAGGTATTGAGAACAGCTCAAGTAGGAAAAGAGCTTGAACAAATAGGAGTGAATGGTCAAAAAGACATTTAAAGGATTTGATTTTTTTGAGTTTTCTATCCGAACTATCAAGTGTTTATTTTTTCTACCTGAATTATCACTAAATGTTTATCAAAACACACCTTCAACTATCAATTGCTCACTTTTCCTACTTGAAATATCAATATCGTTCAGGTCAGAAAAGTTAACAACTGATAATTTAGGTGTGAACATTTTGTGATAGTTCAGGTAGGAAACTCACACTCTTGAATATAGTTCAGGTATGAAACTTAAAAAATTATGATACTTTATGTGTATTTTTCACCCTTCACTCAACAAACAGAGGATAAAAAAGATATAGATAAAAAAGAGAAGTAAGAAGATGCTGGAAAAATGAAAGAGATCCGATGAAGAATAAGAGGAAGAAAAGAAATTGAAAAGTAAATTAAAATAAAGAAAGAAAGAGAAAAAGTATTTCTAATAAAATAAATATTGAAAAAAAATATTATCTTATCTAACGCTTTGCTGAAGAGTGAAGTACACTCTCTACACCAAGTGGGCTAAAAAAAAAAATACAGTCGAAATAAAATTAAAAAGTATCAGAACCCTCGCAAAGTTGAAATGTTCTTAAAAAAAAAGATATAGTTGGAAGGAGTAATTATGTATCCTCCCTTTTCCTTTTCCTATACTTTAATAGGCAAATTTTGTAATTTTCAAAGGCTTGTGCATTAGGATAATTTTAGAGGTTTATTTAATATATAAATAATAATGATTAAGATGTTCTCTATAAATTCGAGTATTAAATTATTAAGGTTTTATTTGTTTTCACTTAATAGTTTGTTTGGATGATTGTTGCACATTATATTATGTCGAGTTGTTAGTTTAAATATAATATTTGTTTTGATTGTTACTTAAATTTTATTGTATCGTATTGTCAAATTTGTCATTAGGTAATGACGACAAGTCTCATTTTGTGTAATGACCGATTTGATCTGACCATGTTGTTACCCTTTTTTTTTCTCATTTTGCCTTTACTTACTATTTAATGATCTTATTTTATCCTTTATCGGTATTTTTTTTTTATAGTAGCTCTACCTTGCGCCCTACTTTTCTTGTAGGTTTATCCTTCAAATTGTTTATATGTGATATTATGCAACAATAGAAAATGATAAAATATATCCAAATATTGTATTCATTAAAACAATATAGTACAATACAATATAACACAATACGATACATTATAAAATAATATGTAACAACCATACAAATATATCTGAATGCTTTAAACTTTAGGTCATTATGTGAATTTATTTATATTAAGATTTAATCATTTATTTGGTCGGAATAAATCTTAGTCATTAAGATATTAAAATTGAAACATGATAAGTAAAAGTGAGCGATGAGAATATATAGTTATTGGTTCTTTGATAATTTTTCATATTTTTTTTATTTTCTGTTCGATGTTTGTTACCTATTTGTTGGGCCTTAGTACAACTCTGGTTACCATTGTAAGGTTCTACTTTTAGGGTAAAATACTTTTTACTAAAGTCGATTTCATTTTCAGGGTTCAATCCTGACCTCCAATTAGTGATTCTTAATAAAGAAATGAACTTTCGACATAAATATTCCTAAAATTTAGTTGATAAGAAAAGAATTGTCCGAGAATATATAAGGAGATCAAGTTCCCATTCCGTCTTTCTTGATAAATCTATTAGCCTATATATATATAAGTGGGCTGACTAATCTAACAAAGACCAAAAATGAACTAAAAGACTAGCTAATACATATTGGGCTACAAATAAATAAATCTTGTCCTCAAGATGGACTTTCACACAATTGGGCTTTCGGGTTATTATGAGGATCCAACAGGATAAGTGCACAAATATCTATTTTTGGAGTCGTCATTTTCTGTGCCCGGCTTCTTTTTTTTTTTTTTTGTAAGTTTACTCGTTTTGGGAACAACTTTAGATATACACGATCAAAGTTTTAAAATTCATGTTTGACTTCATTTTTTTTTTTGTGGCCTTATGAAGGCCAAACATCGGATATTTTTATTTGATATGACTTGTCAAAGCCAGTTTCAGATATTTTTTTCTAAAATTGTGGACTTGACAAGACCAAGATTTAAACATTTTTTTACTAAAGTTTTACCTGACTTGCCAAAGCTAACTTCAGACGTTTTTTA
Organism: Datura stramonium; assembly: GCA_018107945.1. NCBI lineage: Eukaryota > Viridiplantae > Streptophyta > Magnoliopsida > Solanales > Solanaceae > Datura > Datura stramonium. The sequence goes on along the minus strand of JACEIK010000151.1, from coordinate 61,137 downwards.
TTGAAGCGCATGTAAAAATTGACTAAAATATCTGTCATGTGTCTGGATTTTTTTGCCAATCTTTTTGTTCTTTGATTTTCAACAATCCTACACACGATTCAACACTCAGATCTACTCTAAATTAGGTCAAATTTGAAACATAAGTTCCATATATATATATATATATCATAAAGAACAAACCCCAATAACCAATTTATCAAAACAACAACAAATCTAACAAACTCATTTAACACCATTTTAATTTTTTCATGTATGACTACCGTATGATTGAATCGCATATAAAAATTGGTCAAACTTCCACTCATATATATATATATATATATCTGAAATTGCAGCTGTTTCTTTTTTTTTTTTGCTTCGAGTTTTGAGAGTGAATTTTTTTTCTGGTAAAACGCGTTCCCACTCAAATGGATCTTGAAAGTTTTCATTTTCTTTTAAAAACTTTAGATGAAAATTGAGATTACATATTCGTGAAAACAACTTTTTACAAAAATATTAAGTAAAATTACATATAACAAATCTTTATGATTCGATCCTTTTTCAAATTTCACCTAAACTTAATACACTAAGCTATATTTTTTTAATTATTTTTTAATCAATAGTGGCTTAATCTAGTGGTTGATTTTCAATTAGCAGCCATACAGGTGGCTTTTCTTTCTCCTTCTCAATTTAGTCTATTAAGAGACTAATATTGCTCTACTCCACTTATTATCATGGTGGCTTAATCTACTTTCCGACTTCACTTATAAAATAAAATTACATAAAATATATTAATACTATTATATATAAAATTGATTACTAGTTTTTTTTAAAAGAATTTGACCTCATGAGGTTAAATAAATAATTTATAAAAAGTCGGAAATATTAATATCGATCTCATGAAGTTGGAATAATATTTTAAAAAATATATTGTGACCTCATAAAATCAAAATTCTTTTAAATAAAATAAAATAAAGACTTAAATCAATAAGCATCAATGATCTAATCGTAGAAATATATCCTACCACCTCAAAAACATGGTTCAAATCTCAAATAATGCATTTACTGGCTATTACTAAAAAAATATCGATTTAATGAGGTCGCTTTTTTACTAGCTTGAAAAGTTCAACTACAATAGAAACAATTTTAAAAATATAATTTCTTCAAAATCATAAATTACCATTTTAAAAATAAGAATTTAAATCACAGACGATACATTTTATTATTATTATAAAAGAAAAATACTGATCTGATGAGATCGCTTTTTTTTTTTACTAACTTAAAAAGTTCAGATTTACAATAAAAATAATTTTTAGAAATATAATTTCCTCAATGTACAATGTATCTCTAACTTTTCAAAAAAAAATTCATCAGTTGATTATTTTATTTATTTTTTTAAAAAGGAACGCTTAACATGGGTCAAAGAGGAAAAATTTGAGCATTTAGGGAAAAAGTCCATTCCAACCCCAACCACTCTTAGTAAAATCATATTTACAAGCAAAATAATGTCGCCAAAAATTGACCTATATGGAGACGAATTCACGATTTGAAGTTTATTCGTCTATATCGATTTTAAATTAATAAATATGAGTACAAATATTCATTTATCAACTGATATAGATTTCTTATTAATATATATATATATAACTACCGATGTATATGAACCATCACCATACTCGAGATTTGGATGCATAGGGTATCATGTTCATCTGAATCAAATATTTTACTGGGTGGAACATAAATTTATGTAAAATTTATATAAAAATTACAATAAATAATTGTTACGTATGAACACATACTTTAAGAATATAAAAGGTTCGATTCTAAAATCTTTAAAGAAAAATCTATAAAATTTAAATGGTTGAATCATCTCTCTTGGTGCACGCCTACGGGCAACCCAAAATTTTCAAACCCAATTAACCACTCTTATTAGAGTCTTTTCTAGCAATATCATGTAGCTAAAAATTGATTCCTACACGTGGATACACATTTAGAATTTAAAATTTAAAAAATTAAAAAAGGAAATAATGATGTGATTATTTAAAAGTTGAAAATTTTAAAAAAACAAAAAATTTTATATATATATATATATATATATATATATATATATATATATATATATATATATATATATATATATATATATATATATATATATATAGGGTTTAGACGGGTTACTAGATGCACATGAATCCGTAAACAACATACACTCGAGATCAAACTCTACTCTACAAGGGCAGACACCATTACACGATTCATCTAAACTCACATTTTTTATGCGAAATATAAATTTATGTGTTTACAGACATTACAACAAATAGTGTGATATGAACTGCATATTAGCATCTAATAGAATTACTAAAAATTTTAAAATTAGAATCCATAAATTTTAAATCTTGAATTCGCGTCTATGCTCCTTACATAATCCAAAATTTCAAACCTAACCACTCTTATCAAAGTCTTTTTCATCAATATCATGTAGCCAAAAAATCTGACCCTATAGGCACCCAATCTCCTATTTAAAGGAGCCAAAAACACACAACAAAATCATCCCAAAAAAAGCAAATTGCTCCTAAAAGACTTTAGTTCTCACTTGTATCATGGCTTTTGGTGCAACTCATTTGAGCTTGGCATTGTCTTGTACTCTTAATTGCTCTTGCAAAATCAGATTTTGATGAGAAAATAGAGCCAATTAACAATATTTTTGGAGCAAATTGCATGCTATCTCAAGAATTTTGTATGGCTCTACAAGCATGGATCAGCTGTGGCTGAAGCTATTGAGGAAAGAATGTGAGTCTCTCATTCGCCTTCTTCCATGACTGCTTTGTCGATGCAAGTTCTTCATCATCTCTCTAAGGATTATTTAATACGCCATCCATTTTAGTACGTTTATGTGACGTAGTTTGAATCAGTATGGAATTTCAGAATGAAATGAATTTATATGACTATATAAAACTTTTTAAAATTATTTATGATTTTAAACATATCATAATAGTTGTGCAATTAAAAACTTATTAATAGAAAGTATATAGTTCGTTATATTCAAATATATAAGTGAGTGTGTATATATATTTTAGAACGGACTGATAAGAAAATAGTAATTTTTGCACATAAATGAACTAAGGATTTTAACTTGTTACAATAGGTCTCCACCTTATTTTTTCCAGGGTACTAACATCACTTTTTATAAATAGTTACATGTAGTTATCTTTTACATACTATAACTTGGATGGCATAATTGTCCCCATAAAAAAATGAAACTTGAATGGACGATTTTCAAATCACTAAAAATTCACTATTTTTCAATTGAAATTTCGGCTGCAGTAAATACTAAGTGGCTATTCCTACCGATATCGGTGGGAAAAGAAAAAAATAATAGTGTTTTCACATGAAAAATCATAAACTTTCCCACTACTTGGTGAGAATCTCTTTCCCACTATGCGTTTTCCCAAGAAACTTGTTCGGTGGGAAAAGAGTAGCAGAAAAATCATGATGTTTTAAATTTTCATTAATTTACGATTAAAAAAAAAAAATCTTTATTTCTAATAGTGTCAACACAAGAGCCTGATCTTACATCATTCAGATCAGCTATGTATGTTTAATTTACTTTATTTGTTTTTATCATCACACACATATATATATATCATAATATTATTGGCCTAACATTATATTATTTAATTTAGGGATGTGATGGTATTCTTCTAGATGATATTCCTGAAGATTCCAAGGAGAAAACATCACCACCAAATAATAATTCAGTGAGGTTATCGCTAAATTGACCAAGCTAAACAAAGGGTTAAAAATATGTGCGCTGGGGTTGCTGTTTCTTGTGCTGATATCCTTGCCCTTGCTGCCCGGGACTCTGTTGCTATGGTAAGTTTCAATGAGTTTAAGTCATATGCACTGACATTTTACGTGATAAAATTTAATATGCATTAGTATATGGTAGTGGTAGAGCGGCACAATCACTTAAAGATCGATGTCCGAGGGAGGGGTAACGTAGTAATTGTTATAACAATTCGAATTAGTAGATGACCCTTTTAGCCTGACAAAAAAAGAGTTCCTATTTTATCTGCTTTTAGTTTTCTAGATACAAATAAGGGTGAAACTGTCCATTGCACACAAGAGTTAGCTTGTTGGATCTAGACTCCTTCTTGATTTTCATACTTTGTCCGCTCCTAGTTTTTTAGATTCAAATAAGAGTGAAACTGCGTCATTCCATAAAAGAGTTAGCTTGCAATATCTTAGACCTCTTCTTGGCTTACATGTCCGCCACTTGGTGTTCATCATGAAACTATGTTGATGGGGTTAAGAGTGGAGAGAATTCTATCCATCCCACCCTAATTCTTGATAGTTATTCATTTTACCCTTTGACACATTTATTTCAACAACAAAAAGAAAGACATGTTACCACAAGATACAAAAATATGTTTTTGGTGTGTTATACACGCGATATAAAAGTCATCTCTATATTTATATATACTAATAATGATAAACAGTATAGAAATATATAACTTAAATTCTATTAGAATCATGTGGTAGTTCTTAACTTTGAAATATCATCAATGTACAAAATGTATCTAACCTTTTTCCTTCAAAACACTTGTCTAGATAATATTTATGTATGAGCAAATCAAACTTTATACTCATTGCTATACAACCAAAGGAAGCAAATATTCAACAATACTTGTCTCTAATTAGCACACATTAATGAAAAGGAGGTGTTGGTGGGTGAGGTGAAGCCAATTGTAATAAATGTAATGCACTTTTACCTACTCCAGGAGGAAATAAAAGAACAAACATGTGCCACTAAAAGATGTGGGGCAAAATGGATGACTTACTCCTTCTTTTAATAAGAAATTTGATTTCAAGTTTCAGATATGAAAAAAATTTCAATAGAAAACGCTTATTCAGAATAAATCCTACATGGCATAAATTTAAATATATCAGACTTGTATACGAATACGACATCGAAACCCCAAAAGAACAAACTTAGTGTCCTAATAAAACGTCAAAATCTTGCCTAAATTTCTTCATTTTAAAAGTGGACAATATTTTTGATGTTGATGTGTATGGTCTTACGTGCTCATCTTAGATTTCTCTATATTCAAATATTTTTTTTAGAGATATAATTATATAATCAATTCATAAAATTTAATTAATTACAACAATCATTTTCATGTAAATTAGTTCAACTACTTCAAGAAGAATTTCCTCTACCTAACTTTCATGTCCTATATATCAACAACAACTATTCATCATATTTTTAGTTTGCTCATTTTTTTTTATATCGTAATCTAAAAGATTCATAGATCGTAAGACAAATAAAAAAAATGGATTATTTATTAAACCGTCCAAAAATGGATAACCAATTAAGGAAATTGTTTTCAAAACTTTTCATATTTTTTGAAATTTTTACTAATATAATTTTCTTATATATATATATATATATATATATATATATATATCTTTATATTTCGTGCAATAAACACTGAGTTTAATTTGACTTACCGTCATACTAGATCTGCCTCTTACTATAAAATCCTCACCGTTCGTATCGTTTCATTAGGCTCATTTCAGTCTGACTCGTTGTAAGTACATTATGTGCACCTCTAGCTATATATAAATCTTTGATATTTATGTCGCCCATTTATGCTCGCTTTTAGTCAAAATTATGTCTAATATTATGTGTTACAGTTAGGAGGAATGCCATACCCTGTGAACAGGCCGAAGAGACGCAAGGACCGCGAATTTCACCGGCGCGTTAACCCAACTCCCGGCCCCGTTCGACGATCTCAACGTCCAATTAAGGAAATTCAGCGCCAAGGGGTTGTCCGCCCGGGAAATGGTCGCGTTGGTCGGGTCCCACACGGTGGGATTCGCGAGATGTGTGACATTATGCGACGACAGAAACATTAACCCGGCCATGAAATCGACACAAAATTGCGGTTGCCCTGTCAGTAGTAACAACACGAATTTAGTACCGCTGGATTTGGATGACTCCTGATTTTTCGACAAGTTTTACATGAGGATTTAATCCAAACAAGGGTCTTCTTTTTTCGGACCAAGTGTTGATGGGATCTAGCGCGACTGCAGACGTTGTTCGGGCCTATAATAGTAACCCTGTTTATCTTTGTTGACTAACGTATGCCATGACCAAGATGGGGGATTTGCCTCATCTCGTATGCTTCAGTTGGAAATTCGATGTTTGTAGCAGGGTGAACGGTAATTCCATTGCATATGAAAATGAAAGTAATTTTCTTTAAAAATCTTCAAAATTTCCAACTTTTATGTTATAGAATAAATTACAAATGTTGACAATCTATTTTTGTGTTGTCTTTATGTAAGTTGTTTGGCTTCTATATGTACCCTTTTGTCTTTAATTTTGGTTAGCTACATATGTAATACAAAATAATGGAAGAGTTTTTCCATAGTAGCAATATCTTTTTTTTTCGTTTTATGTGGTAAAAGATGATATTTGTATAATATAATTAAGCATCGCTGTAGGGAATGGTATAGACTAGTAGTCAGTGACGAAATCAGAAATTTTACTAAGAGGTGTCAAAATATAAAAATGCGGGAAAAAGTCAACAACAGTATATATACATAAAACTAATATTGTGTAACCTGGTTAAACAATATAATCATTTGATACAGGGGTTTCATTTGACACTTCAACACAAGATGACTCAACCACTTATAATAAGAGTTGTTCAACTTTTTTCACATTAGCTTTCGCTATTTCAAGAGATTACTGAAGCTTTGTACATTAATGTCATTCTTCTCCGCATTACTTACTAAAATAATGATCTCAATATCATTGCCTAGCAAAACCACAAATCAGAATGGTATCTCCATGGCCTCATAATTTCCTTCCCTTTTTTTAGCTGCATTTTATTGGAAGAGTTGAAGGGAGATAGTGCATCAAGTTGTTCGCAAAGTCGGCCAACTTGATCTTCTTCCCCGGAGATCTCAAACAAGGGAATCCTGAGAATCGCCACTTCAACTATTGTCCATGTATGATTCATACTACCAACTGCCCATCCTACCCCCTCTACGTTTTTGATAGCCTACTAAACCTTGGTCATTAAGGCGTATTCCTCAAAATCCCTATATCTACAGTTGTGACAGTAAAAACATGATTTAATAACATGCCAATTTGACCATAACAACAATAACAACATACACATTGCACGCAAACTTTGTCCGTACCTTATGTGAGATAAAAAAATTATTTCAAAAACAATTTCTTTCACGCCTAAATCCCAATTTTAATTTGCAATAAAAACATTTTATAGAATACATATTTCAGATTTTACAATAAGAACAATTCTAAGGTTAAAGGACCTGTAATATTATTGCACAATTGCAAAACATGTGTAATTCTGACACTTACTACCTCTTGTATACTATTAATTATCTGTACTAATACAAATAACTAATTCAAAAGAAAATCATCCTACATATATAGAGATTTGATATTCTGTGAGATTTCATCTCGACATCTCAAGTCGATAAAATAACAACTCATTTAATTTTGTACAATATTCTGCTTTTTTTTTTAATAATCATGATGTCCGGGTCAGCTTGCACATACCTCGACTAATTTCACGTGATACCTGCCATCTTCCACAATAGGTATCAGACTACTCTCTGTAGAATATTCTCTTTTTGAATAGATCAAGCTTGTGTGATGGATTTGAGGAGCGGGAAAAACGACTGAAGGGCCAGGGAGTTGCTTCGTGAGCATGATCACTTTATTGACTTGTTATGGCGTTGCCGTTACATGTTTGCCTAATCCAAAAAATTGTCAATTCACACTTGTCGTTTTAATTTATATCTCTCATAACAAATAACTTTTTTGCGGGGCATAAGTTTATATTCATATCATAATATTCCCGAAGTTATGACCGGGTGTGCCTTTAATTTTTAAAGAATTTATATTTCACTAGATATAAATAAGTTCGATTATTAAAAAATAAATATTAAAGACCGATCCATTTGAACGGCAAAATATGCCAATTTTATGATTCAAGACATGCCCTATCCAATCCAATGTGCTGACGGGCATAATTCCTTAACGGCCCAAATGGGTATAATAAAGTAATAAAACATTATAAGCCAATTGTCTTGCAACAACCCGTGGTCAAAGCCCAAATCACCACGGCCCAAATGTGTTTTTATGGCCTAAAACCTGTACATTATTCTTGTAATTGGGTCACAATCCAAAAATCAGTTGGTTAACCCCAAATTGAAGGAAAAGGTTTTTGAGTCGCCATTTAATTTATATGTGATGTTAAAAATTGCAACTTTTCCCTCTTCGGGCACAACTTCAGACATATGCGACTTAAGTAGAGCATCCACATTTGATGTTAGATGTTTTTGTCTGACATGACCTGTAAAGCATCAAATATTGGGCATTTTTGCCTAAAGTTTGCATGACGCACCAAGGCCAACTTCCTTCAGATTTTTAAAAAAACTGAAAATATGGACTTGATAAGACCAAACTTCAAACATTTTTTTACTGAAGTTATGTCCTTGACAAGGCCAAACTTCAGACATTTTGGCACGAGGTCAAGGCATATATTTGCTCCAACTCAGACATACGCTTGAAATCCAACAAACCAATTGAAACAAAAAAAAAGGAGGACAAAATGGCCGCGTCCAAAATCCTAAGAGGGTGCCTCATGAAATTTTTACCAATTGAACTATAACATTCAATTCCTGAATTCACTCTCTATACAACTTTGTTCATGAACAAGACGACTAGGCAGAATGTATATCATATGTCATATGTTCATCCGAACGCCGCAACTTTAATTCGTATGTTGGATATATTTCAAAGAATTCATTAAATAAATACCAAAAACAAATTTTGACCTCAATAAATCAAATAAATTGTCGTAAAATTTTTTAACTTGAATTTATAAAATTTAAATTATGAATTCGCCTCTAATCACGATCACCCTAAAGGTGGGAAGAGATGAGACTTTTTCTTCACAATATTGGAGTACTATTAAGATAATACATGTTCTATTAGAAATTTAATTACTTGTTAAATTATTAGTTATATGAGACTTCTAAATCATTAAAACCTAACAGTAATTATTCACATTTTGAAAATTAATTAATTATGAAGACTATATATTAATTCAGACTATATATTATTCACAAAACAGGCTGTAGTTATCAATTTAATTTAACTTATATAGATAGAAAATATATAAGAAATGTTTATATTAAGCTTGTCTAAAAAAAAACGAAGCTTGGTACATTAAGCTTTCATTATGCATAGGATTCGATAAATTCATTAACTAAAACAAGCTATATTGTGTAGAGAACTAACTCACACGGTGAGCTCTCTCCGCTTCCACAGCTTGAGATGAAGGGTTCAGAATGCAAGGCAGTAGTGGTTTTTTTTTTTTCTTATTTTGATAAAATAATAATAGTTAATAAACTTCTGACGTTAGATTTCACTTTCGGACTAATTACAATATATGCATGTCTTATTTTTCAAATTATTTAATCTGACTTTCTATATGATTGGATACTTATAATAATCTTCTAAACTTTTAGACAATCTAATAGCATAAAAATTCTTTTACATTCTCAATATATACAAATTAAAATGATGCCAATGCATTAAATCTCCTACTATGCGTGAGATCCGGAAAACGACGGATAACAAGTAGCTTATCAGATGCAGCCTACTTTGCATTAGCAGCAGACTGCCACACAACCCGTGACCTCCCCGGTCACACACGCATACCCAAATTAAACTCTATAAATATAAACTCCCTCATCCATCCATCACTCACTCTAAAACAAACCACTAAACAAACTATACATCAAGAAACCTTATTCTACTTCTCAATTTCTCCACACACACACCCCCACACACACACCACACCCACCCCATCCCACCCCACCCCACCCCACACAACAAAATGTGCCAAAAAAACATGAATTCCAAAAAAACTTCAATGAAATTGATCAAAACTGAAATAGTGTAGTAGTGTTGCCAATGCAAAAACATTGGCCACCATTATCAAATCTTGATTTGCTCTTACCTCCATTGGAGGTAGGAGTTATCTTCTGCTATCTAAATCCCATTATTATTTCGAGAAGATTATAAACTTCTCGAATTTGGTTCAATGATAAAAAAATCTCAAAATTTTTTTGCTGAAACATTAGTTTCTTACTATGCATTTTCTGGAGAAATTGTTCAAAATTCAGCCGGCGAGCCAAAGGTTTTGTGCAATAATAACGGAGTCTGTTTTTCAGAAGCTTTTGTTGACGCTTTAACTCAAAGAGTTTAATTTTGTAATCCAGATGAAAGCATTGAGGGAAATTTGTTCCTAAAATGAAGCATGGTGTACTAGCTGTTCAGGTAAATATGTCTTAATGCAAAAATAAAAATAAAATAAAAATAAATTATTTTTATCATGCATGTGACTTAGTGAATGTCCCAACATAATAAACGATCGCAGAATCAGAATTTTCATTAAAATATTTTAAATATAAAAATGTATATATATAAAAAAAAAAAGTCAATAGAATTAAATATTCATATAGTATAATTTCTACCAAAGAGGATTTTGATGAACCCCTTGCTACTAGTTGGCTCTGCTCTTGATAACAAAGACAATAAAACGAAAACTGTTTGAAGTATGTGATCATTTCGTATAAAAGATTTTTCTCAAATGCACCAAGGCGGATGTATATTGCAGTTCGGGTATGGGTTCAATAGGACTAATTAGTAGTTATAAGGAGTGAATTTACCTGCGAAATACGGGACACGTGAACCTAAGTATTTTATGTATAAAATTTAAAATTTTGTATAATATTATCCGTTGGTACTTGATTGAATATTGCATTATTCACGTAGAGGACTAATCTTTGCAAAAAATTAATAAAAATATAGAAACTCATTTATCCACGCTATATAGCTCTACCATGGACACGTTACTGTGTGGTGTTTGGATAATTACAAATTAAATAATTAATCAGATGTATAAATCTTTGAAATTAATTTTTCATGTTATGTTATATTTTATATTCTTTATAATCGTATTTGGCTATAATAGTTAAGAAAAAAAAAATGATACATTTCCATATATATATTTAGAAATAATTTTTATTTTAAAGTTTCTCATTTTATCGTAATGAGACGATTTAATATAACTACATATATATATATTTATGACTTCTTCTAGACTATTTACTAGAACTCTCTATCACGTCAAAGTGTACCACATTATGAATTGAGATGGAGAGAGTAATAATTTTTAAATTCTAAAATCGATAAGAACAACTCAACCTTATAAATTTAAAATATCGATTATAAAAAGTAAACAGTAAATCCGTCTGGCTATTTGGGTAAACATTCCTTTTGCTTATTTCTTGCAATTTTACCCCCCTTTTCTTTTCTCTAGGTTACACAACTCAAATGTGGAGGAATAATATTGGGTTGCACATTTGATCATAGAGTTGCTGATGCATACTCAGCCAACTCGTTTCTTGTGTCATGGTCCGAATTAGCTCGGTCCGAGCCACTCTCTCAGCTCCCGTCTTTTCGACGGTCGTCTTTTTTTCTTCGATGTTCTGGTTACTATGATGACTCAATCGATGGCTTATACGTATCAATGTCAACCCTACCACCCACAAAACCTGAAACCCTGAACCCTAATGATCAAGTTGTAAGTAGAATTTACTATGTCACGGGTGACAAAATCGAGCACCTTCAATCACTAGCTAGTTGTTGTGACCAGAAAGGCACGAAGTCTCAGAGGTCTAAACTTGAATCATTCAGCGCTTTCCTTTGGAAATCTATCGCGTGTGCAATTAATAAGTTTTGAGAACTTTAGGTTTGGTATCGTGGTCGATGGTCGGACTAGATTGATCATGAGTAATGTAGATGATTATCAAAATAAGTCGATAAAATGGTATTTTGGTAATGTTCTCTCCATCCCATTTGGAGTGAAAAAAAATTGAGGAGCTAAAAAAGATGCCATTGAATTGGGTGGCAAATGCAGTCCATGAATTTCTTGATATTGCGAAAACGCCAGAGCATTTTCTTGGATTGATAGATTGGGTTGAGACACATCGTCCTGAACCATCCGTGGCTAAAATATATGCCACGGATGGCAATGGGCCGGCCGTGGTAGTGTCATCGAGGCAACATTTTCCGGCCCAAAAGATTAATTTCGGATGGGGTGAGCCAGCCCTTTGGTCGTACCATTTTCCGTGGGCCGGAAAAGCGGGTTATGTTATGCCAACGCCAAGCCCAAAAGGAAATGGAGATTGGATTGTCTATATGCATCTCTTGAAATGGCAAATGGAACTTATTGAGGCTTTTGCATCCCACGTGTTCGAACCCGTGACCGCGAATTATCTCAACTTGATTTGACGGTAGTCTGTTCAAAACTTCTTAGTCATCAGGTCATATCCATTTATCCTATCTAAGCAGTTATAACGCTTTTCTTGTTTTATTTATCATCTCGTGAATATGTTAAAATGTTACTTATAGTCGGGACATAGATATACATATGTATATCGTTTTTCATTTTTTAGAAGACTTCGTGCATTATTCACCACATACAAGCAAGGCGGAGCTACAATTTTTCGAGGCTTACACCTCCCTATTACAGGACCTAAAAAAAGGCTTTCAGTAGCGCCCTTAGAATCTAAGCCTTTTGCTCCTTCACCAACTAGGCTAGGCCATGACTTTAACGAGTGCACGAGCAGGCGGAGCTACAATTTTACTTACTGTTTGGCATAATTATTAGCTTTGACACATATCTTGTATTGTATTAAATAAATTTTTATATCATCAAATTAAATTGATCTACGATAAGTAACTATTCAGAAAAAGTCTAGAGGTATGATAACTCGAAAAAAGTTAATTAGTAAAACTCAAAGTAAATACTTTTGCAAATATAATCCAAACATCGGAAAGTAAACTCTATTCTCAATTAAATTGTCCTAAACTAACAACTTTGAAGTTTGTACTTAATTGATATCGTACGTAATTTAATAAAAATCGGGTTATTTGAAAATAAAAAAAATATAAAAATATGAAAATTAAAGGCGGAATTTTAAAATATGTGAAATTTTAAAATAAAATTCTCAAATTTCAAAATTAAGTGTTAAAATTCCTAATTGATTTTAGTATTCGAAATTAGCTGATTAACGGAGTCAATTCAAGAATTTGTATCAAAAGTTAACCTAGACTCTTATTTCAAAGAAATTAGAGACAAATTTTTAATTAATATAAGATTAATTACCTTATTTAATTTACAAATAAAAAATAAAAATATCAAGTTACGAATTAATCTTACCTCTTGTAAAAATAATTTTTATAAGATTGTTATAAGATAAATCAAGTATTAAGACTGGATAGTTTAATATTAAAGACACGAGACCGAGGAAAAAAATGTCATAGTTTAAATTTATACTGTGTTTGATTAACGGCAATATAAATCTAATTTCAAATTTAATTTTTGGATGTATCACTCTATGTCATTATATTTGGAATTAATCACACCTGAAAGGTGGAATAAATTAATTCAAAAATTATAATCTCAAAATTATAATTTCAAAATAATTTAATACATATACCGAATAATCTCTAAATTTTTACTATACGCAAAATTCAAAAAAAAAAAATAAATCACAAGAATTAATTTATATACAATCTTACCTTACATTTCTAAGATAAACAAAAGCGATATGCTTAAAAAGATAAGCCAAATAAGTAACAACAAGAGTTATTTAAGTACTATATTTC
>JACEIK010000151.1:0-38519 GCA_018107945.1 Datura stramonium | reverse complement strand
CTCAAAACACATCAAGTAAATAGAAATAATTTAGTAAAGTGTATTTTATATTTATTATTTTTTTAATAGACGTGAAAAAAGCAAGTACGACTATGAAAATTTACTATTACTTTTACATGAAAAAAACATACAGTATGTATCTCTTTGGTCCAAGACTGAAACAACCCGGCCCACTAAAATCCACATGAAAGCAACACGTATCGTTAACACCATTTCAGTATAGTACTCTCCTTTTACGAGGTTTGATTAATTTTGATTCGTATAACATATGATTTACTAATGAAAAAGAATATTTTATCATGAAAAAGCATATTTTATCAAAAAAAATTTTATTGCTACGATTTTAAATTAAGACTATTAAAGATTCATGTAATGCAATATTCATTTCATTATATTTTTCTGATAAAATGAAAGGCGCTAACTATATATTGAGTATATCTATTCTCTTCATCTTTCACACCCCAAATAAGCGTGTTTCTAGTAGTACTCATCATCGTAACATCTTTTTTCTTTGGTATCAAGGACCAATTGGATTGAAAATAGAAAATTTTACTGTCAGAGCATGTTTTGCTTTCCACAATCATAACTACTTCTCATTTCATTACTTCATCCATAAACTCTATAGCTATACTCTCTGAAAAAAAGAGTAAAGAAGAAGCTTCAATTCTAAGAGCAGTAGGATGAGAAGTTTCCTAATTTGCTCAGCAAATGTAAAGTGGACCGTAATTTGATTGCCGATTCACTTTTTCTCACTCTGAGTGTGTTGAATTCTTTGCGGATTAGGATTGAACCCGCGCACCGCTTTGTTACCATCCCTAATTCTTCAGCAGTGTTGAACCTGGGAGATATTATGGAACGTTTGATGATCATTCTGAAAATCATCCAATCTTTGCCTCTTACTGCTGTTGTTCGTATTTGGATTAATCTTCACTTTGAGAACTTGTATGTTCTTGGTCGAGCACACTGTTCGGTGTCAACGAGCTAGAAGTCACTTCATCCGTTGTAATTTCCCGCATTACACTCCAACAATTCAAAAGTTGCTCCTACAAATATTTGGGATATATTAAAAAATACGAGTGTGTCGTATAAATTAAAACACTCTGTTTAAAATAAATGGTGTTTTTAACTTAAGCACGGTCTTTAAGAAATTATTCACTTCTAGAAAGTAAAATGTATTTTTACTAACCCTTAATAAATACCTTGAAAAAAATGTAAATTTTTAATAATTTATAAGTCTTTTTTCATTTAAATAAGGGTAAAATTGAAAAAAAATCATTAATGCATTCTTGATAATGTGATGCACCACTTATTTAGAAACAAAATAAAAAGGCTAAAACAATACTTATTTTTAAATGGAGGGAGTACTATGTAACACTACTAAAAACCAAACAAACAAATTAAAACAGAAAGAGTAACAAAACCGACCTTTAGAAAAGACTAAAAAACCGATATTCAAGGTCGGTTTTTGACTTAATATTTTTTTAAATTATTTTTTCACAAAACTGACATTCATAATTTTATAATTTTACTCACAAAAATATCTATAATTTATTTTAAATCATAAATTTTAGATATTTTCTTTTTAAATCAATAAATCCAAAACATAAATAAATAGCAGTAAGAAATTAAAAAGAGAAAAATAAAGTGATGGATAAAGAGAATCTTACTTTATATATGTGTTCGCATTTAGAGTTAATTGCATCTAAGAAAAAAGAAACTTGCTCGGGAATCAACTCGTGAGCCGCACACAGAAACGCCGATGCCGCTAATACTGATGGTTTGTACTTGAGAAGCTTAATTTCTGCAATTAAGCACGAGATTAACGTTTATTAAACAAAAAAGATTAAAGATACAAATAATTAATTAATTACGGGTACTATTCACGAATCAAATAGAGATTCCACAATACCGTAATTAAGCACGAGATTAACGTTTATTAAACAAAAAAGATAAAAGGTACAGATAATTAATTAGTTACGGGTACTATTCACAAATCAAGCAGAGATTTCACAATACCGTAATTAAGCACGAGATTAATGTTGGTTAAACAAAGATTAGAGGTACAGATAGTTAATTACTGCTACTGTTCACAAATTAAGCAGAGATTTCACAGTACGGTACCGTAATGAGAGTTGAAGATGATATCTGAAGCTCGATCTTCGAGAGATTGACTCGCAGACGACTCACTGAGTTCAAACAACGAGTTGAAAAATTGCAGAAACGCGAAAGGCGTGATGGACCGTAACCGCCAGTTGAGCGTTGCGAGAATCAAACTCTCCATTCGATGAACGGACTGCAAATCGAAAATTAAGCCTTCGGTTCTCTGTTCAAACTGCTTCTTCATCGAATCGGATATTGGATTTATGATGTGAGAGATCGATAAGTTGATACTCCTCATCTTGGCAGCAAGTGAAAGGCTAGCAATGACGAGAATCCGTACAATCCATTGCTTATTCTCCTGAAGATAAGTAAAAAAAAAATCAATTAGATCTTCAATAATTTCATCGCGAAATTCACATTTTAACCTCTCCTTACAGCATATACATTATGCAGCCACTGATTTCAAATTCTTCATTTGACTATTCTCCTGAAGATATGGAGAGTAAAATTTCAATAAGATCTTCAACAATTTCATCGCGAAATTCACATATTAAATTTCTCTTTACAGCATATACATATGCAGCCACTGGTTTCAAATTCTTCATTTGCCTATGTTAATTCCGATGAGCTGATGAGATAAATTACCAGAACAACTTGTTTGGAGAGGAAACGATCGATGTAATTGAAAGCTAGATATGCAGTAACTCGATCGATATTGTACGAAAACTGTGCCTGCAAAAAAAAAAAAAGCTGAAAAAAATTAAGAACAAAGTAAATTAAACAAAATTGAATTCATTTTTGAACAGTATTTACTTGAGAAATGAGAGTGAAGGAGTGATGGCGAATGGAGAAGCGAACGTCGGTAGATTTGAACGAAAAGAAGGACGGCATGTGATCGGACTCGCCGGCGAAGAGAGCCGAAACGGCGCCGTTCTCCTCGTCTCCATCAAAGCCCGTCAATGGATTCTCAAGATCGAATTTCATTCTTTGTTGTTAAGCAATGGAGTGTATGACAAACAGAGCAGAGCAAAGCTTATTGTTGCTTCTGAATAAAAGAAACAAATTTCTTTATGGACCTCTTTATTTATACATATCAAATTAATTTGGTAATTCTATTTGGATATTTTATATTACGATAAATATATTTGGAATCAAAATAAGCTATAATAAATTAATAAATATAAAAATATGTCTTTTTTAATTATTTACAAAAATAGATTTACTTGGCTAAATTAGTCTGTTATGCACTCTCTCTTTGTTAACAATGAAAGTTAACACCGTAAATACGCTATATCGGACTAATTTAGCTCCACTCATCCGATGTCCCGAGCCTCATGCAATATCTTCATAACAATGTGGATTAACATGTGATCATACGGTGCAAAGACATTGTGCTGTTGCAAACACGATGAGTAAAGGAGAGTAATGGCTAATGGAAGTAAAGGAATGATTTAGTGATCAACCACTAAATAATTAATTTTGTATTAATATTATTTTATAAACTAATATTAGCATAAAATTAAACTATTTAAAATTAAAAAATTAAAAATATTTTTATATATATTGAATATGCAAAATTTTGAAAACACATTTTAAATAACATAATACGAAATCTTTCATATTAAAATTTTCAAAGATCAAAATTATACATTATCAAAAGTTTGACCAAATCTTTTTATTTTCTAAAAATAAGTACTTTTTCTTTTTCAAAAAGATCTTGTAAAAGGTCACAAAGTTTAGCCATGTGGTCTCAATAATGGCTATGGCCAATATACTGGAGTCTAGGCAATTAGTAATGTATAATAAATATTTTTATATACGTTTTTTTTAAAATATTTGAAAATTAAAATTAATTTAATAAAATAATATATTTTTTATTTAATAATATTTATGTACATCCAATATTTTAGTCCATGGGAAAAAATGATTGCAAAGAGTATAATAAGGTCAAAAGCAAGAACTTGATCAAATGTGGTCCTCTACAAGATCATTCTCTTAACATACAAAATTAAGACATTAGTACAAGAAACATAATTAGTCATTTAATATTAATGAAATCTAACATTGTTGAGCATCACTTTCAGAAATAAGTTCTATGATGCGTGAACTAATTTAATTGAGGTCTAATACTTAAATATTGAATATCAAATAAATAAAAAAAAGAAAGAAAAAATATATAAAATAAATAAAAAATTAAACTAATTATATAAAAATGGACCGTTTCATACTAATTACCTGTAACACTCAGTTGGCATAAAACAATTACAATTCATGCCTCACTATGAATTTAAAAGTTTTCGGCGTATAAGATACGATGACATTATATAAATAATTGTGATAGTATCATGAAGTATAACATGTTAATACATGAATATGCGCAAGGTATCATAAAGTATACATTGACAACATATGGATATTGTATTATGATGTATCATGAAGAATTACCAAGATAGGGAATATGTTCTGTAAGCTTAATTAATTTGAGCGGTATGAAAGCAAAGGGATAAGACTGTGTAAATATTTTGTCGATAGGACAATTAAGCAAGTTTTCCATAAAAAAGCTCTTGACATTGTGTAAGATCTTTATATAAGAATAGTCTTAGTAGCTAGAATATATAGACCAATAGAACATGAAGGTGAATATATATATATATATATATATATATATATATATATATATATATATATTTATGTTGAACTATTTTAATTACTGTTCAAAATATTACTCTTCAAGTGAATTAGTTAAATCTGGAAACTACTTCTACTTCAAAAATAATACTTTTTAAATCAAACTAATTTTATCTTTTATCAAGCGAGCAACCATTTCCAGGCAACGCATTGACATTAACTCCCTAGGGCCATTCACATGATTCTTGGAGAGTGTGGGTCATGGGGTGGAAAGTCCTATTCTCTTGGAGCTCTATTGCCCCCCATAGAATTAATTAATCCTATAAAAGACTAATTAAAACATGAAAAATGTACAGAGAATAGTTCTTCTCACAATGTGACAAATGTAGTACAAAATTAATATACTAGTACCATTAATTAATTAGAAGGGTGTGGGGGTGTGGGGCGGGGGTGAGGAGTCTTTACCGTAACAAATAATTATTGTCCAGGAATTGAAAGATTATAAATTAGCTGTGAAAATAGTTTTTTTATATAAATATAGAATAAGGCTATATATAATAGACTCTTATGGTTTGATCCTTTCATGAATTTCACGCATACTGATATTTTAGTGTACCAAGCTGCTTTTATGGCGTGGTTTTAAGATGTAGATGAAAAGTGACCTTTGCTAAAAATTATTATTTTCTTACCGAAAAATATTAAATGGCTATTCCTATTGATATTGATGGGAAAGAAAAATAATAATATTTTCACACGAAAAATTATGAAGTTTCTCTGCTGTGAGAGAATCTGTTTCCCATCATGCGTTTTTCGGTGAACTAGATCGATGGAAAATGGGTGAAAAATCATGTTTTATAGCACAAAATTTTTATTAATTTATTGTAAAATTTTTTTAATTTCTAGTAGCATGAGAAAAGACACATTTTTAAATTACATTTCTTTCTTTTTCATTTTCTATGAAATAAAAGTAATTACTCAAATTTTAAACTTTTAAAAAAAATACCTTCTCTCCTCATTTCATTCAACTTTTTAAATAAAAAATAAATATCGTGATTTACCTATTATTTAAATAATTTGATGAAATTATGTAAATTAAAATATTATTTTATAGAATAATTTTTATTTTATCTTTTAAAAAAGCAAGGTTAATTTATAGACGTTAAACAATATTAAAATAAATAATTTTGAATGAAAATGAAAAAATAATATACAGAAAGGCAGCCAGTTTAGGATCCCACCACATATTTGTCCTATATAGGAAATTTCCCATGTCAATATCTACATTTAAATCATCCCTGACCTGTTATAATCTGTAGTATATATTATATATTATAATAATATTATTTATAGTACAAATTGAAATAACTTAGGAATTTCATATACAAAAACAAGAAGCTCGGATATTATCTCGAAGAAAATTGAAATATCGAGCATTAAAATAATTTTTTATTTTTACAAATTGAAAATCTAAAACCATAAAATTCAAAAATTAAAAACTTAAAAATTTTAAATTATTTGTTATTTAAAAGTTTAAATTAATTTTTTATTTTTTTTAGTTTTTTTATATTTTTTATATTGTTTGTTTTTTGTTTTTGGGGTTTTTTTTTTTTTATGAATTTTGAGTTTTTTTAATTTTTTATTTTTTTAATAAATTAAAATAACAATGTGAGCTTAGTTTTATCTTTAATTATCATGTTAAAATATAGCTCGAAAACACGCACAATCATAAGAAAAAATTAGTTTCAATAGCTACTGATATTCGATCATGTGCGCGTATGACACACAGTAAATTTTAAAATTGATTCGTGAATCGTGATAATAGACCACGTGAAACATAATTTAAGAGAGTAGTTGATGGTCCAATAAATGAAGGGCTTGCGAAAAACTTAATTTTAAGAAAATATAATTTAGAAAATTTTAAAATCTCAAAATTTAAAATTAAAATTGAAAAATTATATATATAGTGTAAAAATTTTAATGGTATAAACTTTTGGAAAAAAATTTATACTAATTTAACATAACATGATCAATTCACACAAAATATAAAGAGTATATTTGGATTAGCTTAACCAACAAAATCTTAAAAACATATTACATGTAGTTAAATTTGTCTATAGTACACTAGTTGAGGATTATCCTACTGTTCCTTGTGGGACCATTGATCAGTCACTTATTACAAGACACAATAATGGAGAAGCTGACCAAGTAGACTCAAGTCAACATTCATGTATGGGGTAAAAATGGGACACCACACGTGAGCAAATTCAGGAAGCGATATGTGGAGTCAAGAGAATAAATGACTTAGTAGGAATGACATCGGATATTGTCTTCGAAGCGTAGTTGGTGAAGATAATCCCACTTGATGAAGGTCAAGAGTTGTGGTATAAGGATTCAGTATCGCATCAATGAGCTTGTTTGGTTCCTAAAACATGAATCGAGGCACTAGGCCGTGATCAGGTGGATTAGATCAAGAGTTCAGCTGTTGCGGAGGTGTTTAAGATTATCGCTAATCGTTACGCATGCAGTTATAGTAGCACATTATTAGTAAATATTATGAGGAAATAATTTGCGGATCTTATTTTCTAAGAATTTAGCTATAAATAGCGATTGATTTAGAGATCATCTGATTTTGAAAGAACAAACAAATATTATACTCATACTTTATAATCTTAAAAGCTTTATTGTTATCAAATACAAACTTATTCACCTTGTTATTTCATTATTGTTATTCAATTCTTCAATCATTTTCGTCTTCATTATATTGTATTGTATTTACGTCTCCAACGATTCATTTATTATGTTTGGTCATTTCAATTCACGTATTCATATAATATGTATATATATATATATATATTTAATAATATAAATTTAAAGATAAATTAAACACATAATATTTATTATATATACGATATAATTTTTAAAAAGAAGTGTTCAACCGTCATCTTTCGTACCAACTATAAAATAGTCACAAAGCTTTAGTAGCGACTTCAATTCATTCACATGACCTACCTTACTTTTTTTTTTTTTTTTTTTTTTTTTTTGCATGCAAGTTGTCTATAAAAGAATGTCCAATCATGTCTCTCTTACATAATGATTCTGTTTGTTAATTTATTGATTCATGTGAAAGTAGAAAGTTCAAAATGAATGTCAAGTATGGACATTCATGTTTATGGTCGTACTCTAGTATCTTTTACTTACAAGATTTTAATTTCATATTTTAAGAATGTGATGTATAAATATCTTTGAATGCCTTGATAGTGTATAATATTTATATTGAAATTGTATAAAATTTAAACTCTATTGTTTCTCATTTTTCTTTTCTAGTTTGAAGATGGGGTGGGAGCGGTGGGGAGGAGACTCGGGAGCACTTTTCAAGTTCGGTGGGGTTGCATCATGAATCAATTCTTAGGCCGTTTTATTAGTCTTGGTGATGGATGCATTAACACGTCAAATTCAAAGGGAGGTGTCATCATGGTGTATGTTATTTACAGCTAACATAGTTCTTATTGATGAGATTTGTGATAGAGTTAACTCTAAGATGGAGGTTTGGAGACGAGATGCTAGAGCCTAAAGGGTTCGGAGTTGAAGCGAGATCAAGACAAAATGTTTGGAGTGCAAAGTTTAGTAACATAATGCAAGTGGTGAATATGAGAAGTTACACTTAAAACACGGGTCATCCAAAGAGAGAGAGTTTCAATTATCTTGGGATTATTATTCAAGAAAATGGGAAGCTGGCGAGGATGTCACTCATTGTATTGATGCGGGTAGACAAAATAGAGAGCTTGCATTCGGAGTTTTGAGTAATAAAGGTGTCACTAAAACTTAAAAACAAAGTGATAGTCATCTGCCAACTATATTGTATGGAGCGAGTGTTAGCCGAGTTATGAACTCATGTTCGGGAAGTTGAAAGTTGCAAAAATGAGGATGTTTCGATGGATGTGCGAGTATATTATGAGAGATAGAATTAGAAATAAGGATATCCGGACAAGGTGGAGTGGCTTCGCTAGAGGATAAGATGTAGGAAGCAAGACTGAGATGGTCCGGATATGTGAAGAGGAGATGTTCGGATGCCCTAGTGCGGAAGTATGATAGGCTCGCTATGGATGGTTCCGGGAGAGGTAAGGTAGGCTTGAATAAGTATTGGGAAGATGTTTAGATAGGACATCACGCAATTTCAGCTTACCGAAGACATGATCTTAGATAGGAGGTTATAGAGCATGCGCACATTAGGGTAGAAACTTAGAAGGTAACGGTGTGCATTGTCTTTTTATTCGTCCATGCTAGTAGTTGTAGTATTGCTCCCAATAGTTTCTAATCGCCGATTTCTATTATTATTTGTTATTTGCTTATCCTTTGACTATCATATTATCTTGTTATACTTACTGTTCCATTACTATCAATCTCCCTTTGGCAGAGATTATGCTGGATATATTGTTGTTGTTATTATTATTATGGTTTGAGAAGCTAAATAAATTGAAAGAAAGGCGATATGAAAATTTAGTTTGCATCATCGAGATTGTAGTAGGATTGTGGAATCCCTGCATTCCTAATAAGGAGTCCCCAAATTAGAAACTTCAATAAGCGCTTCGTTCTTTAATAAACACGATATATGTGGCACAATTAAAAAGACCAATAAATTTCGAATACCGATTAATTACATCTATAAATAAAAATAAAAATTTGTGCTTTCACAATTTGTATGTAGTCAGATAATACGACAAGAAAGTGGTGAATTTCTTTACCTTCACGCTTTCACCCTACGAAGGTAGCACCATCATGATATCTTTTATAGTGCATTGCTAATTCTCACACCTTTTTTTTTTCGTCCAATCGTATCGTGTATTTGTATTAAAGTTTGATTAATTTAGATCGCACTATAAGACTCATTATATGATAGCAATGTTTTCAATATGATTTTTAATACTCAAGACACATACCCGAAATCTCTAATTAAAAATAAGGAATCTCAACTATCTCCAACTGCAATACATATTGGTTATTTTAATTCTCACTCCTATTTGTTTATTTTACGACTGCCTTTATTTTGATGTCTTGTAAGCCACATCATGAGGATTGAAAATTTTGCTCGTTAACGTTATACTTTTCGTTTTAATTTATGTAAACGTGTTTAGTTAGGTGTGAAATTTAAAAATAAAAGGAAGATTCTTAAAGTTTGTGGTCCAAAATGTTACTCCCTTCGTTTTAATTTATTTATAATAGTTTGACTAGGTACAAAGTTTAAGAAAGTAAAAGAAACTTTTGAATCTTGTGATCTTAAACTAAAGATATGTATTATGTACCAAAAACGCTTTTAATCTTATCGTCTTAAGCAGCATAATGTGTTATATTAAAGTAAAGAGTTGTCAAAAATTAGGAAAAGAGATATTCTTTTTTAAAATAAACTAAGAAGAAAAGTAAAACAAATAAACGAAACACGAGGAATAAAAACTTTTAAAATAGTTGCTAATATTTGCATGTATTTTCTATTTTAACTATTTCGTCAGAAAAATTCTTTTGTTATATTTAAAAGAGTCTCACAGGTGACCTAATTATTATTACAATATTTTCTATAAATAATTTTGAGGAAGTAAGCGAAATCTTTTTGGAAATCTACTCCACGAAGTCACGTTATGAAGTCATTTTTGATTCACTTCTTTCTTTTATTATTATTTTTCATCATTTTTTTCTCCCTTTTCTATGAACTTCTTCTTTCCTTGGACCGTTTCATTTCGATTTTTTTGAGTGGCTTCTTTTCTTTAATGGATGACATTACTCTTGGACAACTTAGTTTTTCACCGGATCACAGTCTTGATCACCCGTCCCGAGCTACAAATAGTAGTAGATAATTATTTTGTTATTCTAGAAACGTCAATTCTTTTAATCTTGGTCGGGCTTGGAACTTTGAGGACAGTACAAATTTTTTTGGGCTTTTTTGTGGATATGATCCACATAGTGAGCACAAGGCCTTAGCTAAAGGGCCGGAGAGTAACCAATTATAATGTGGGCTATGCAATAATCTATAAAGCCCAATATTGTACAAGTTTGTCATAAGTTTTTAGAATCTTAATATTTTTAGCCAGTCGGTTAAAAAAACTTCACTTGCTTAATCGTAATAGTTTGTAGTTTTCTTCAATAACAATATACTCACCGTAACCCAACAAGTGAGATTTGAGAAAAGTAAATATACACAATTTTACTCTGCGTTCGAAGAGTAGAGACGATTTACGATAGTCTTTAGAATTTATAGTCTTCAATGTACACAAATTATATAGTGATTACACATTAATTATATACTACATATTGGGTAAAAGTAAATTTTAAAAAATAATTATTTTTTTGTTGTTGCTAATATCACCATCAACGGCCAGTCGAAATTCATATAAGGGGATTAATTTAAAAGTACTAAATTTTTTCACTAAATTAGAATATTTCTCTACATCAAAAGGAAATTTAACGGTTACATACAATAAAAAAAAATGCTTTTTCTATAAGTTAGCTCCGCCCATTATCACGCCACCCCGTAAATATAAATTTCGAAATAAATCTCGACCCCGGTAACAAAGAAGGAATTCATAAAAACTTAGGATCCCATGATAAAATACTACCCTCATGATTAGACCATGTCACGAGATTTGATAAAGAAAAGGTGCATTAGCGGTTATGTTATAATTGGATAAGTTATTAGAAATATGACGAACGAAAGACCAAGAAAAAGAAAGGAAGTATACATCAAAATGCAAGTGTTGCACGAAAAGGCAATTGGTTGTTTCTTGTTGTAAGTGAATAAGCATACGACCTAAGAAGAACTATTATCTTTATGACCAAACAAGGATCGACTTCTGGCAATTCTCATTTATAAAGTGATGGGAAACATTACCCGAGTTTGTAAGTGCGGCATAAATTTGAGGTCGAACGGACAGTCAGTCCTGGATCTCGAGAAATCCGTGGGCTAACACGCGAAAAAAGTTTGAAAGTTAAGCAACATAGGCGCACTATGCCGGTGTCGACGAGACCGGCCGACATCCAGATGGCTTGTGGCGGCCTATGCAGAGACCCAATGCCCATCGATCAATTCCCAACGAGCGAAAATTTAAAAGAAACACATATGCTTATCTTATGCTATAAAGACAATGCTAGAGATTGGTGGTGGTAGTGTTGGCCTACCATGGTCGCTTGCCATGGTGGTGTCGGTTGTGGTGGGTCGTTAGGACCAGTTTTTAAATTAAAATTGTCAATCATATTGGGAAATATGTTGAATGGCTTGCAATAGAGGAATATTTTGAGAAAATTGGCTCCGCCAAAGCGGTTTATCCCGAGTTATATCTTGAAAAAATACACAAAACGGGCGCCCGTCACCGAGCCTTATGCGTGCCCATTGCAAATATGGGGCGAACGAAGACGGTCAATCAAATCTCGAGAAATCCGCGGGCTAACACCGCAGAAAATCGCGAGAAATCGCGAAAATCATAATTCTCATTTATGCAAAAAATAGTGATGCCAATCAAAAACGGAAATGATAGGGGGCTCGTCATCAGGCCTTGTAGGCTGCGCCTGACCAAAATTTGAGGCTAAGCGAGACGGTCAATCAAATCTCGAGAAATCCGTGGGCTAACATACACGAAAATCGTAGAATTCTCATCTATGCGAAATATAGTGATGCCGATCAACTTGAAATGATAGAAGCGCTCGTCACCGGGCCTTGTAGGCTGTGCACAACAAATTTGGGGCCAAACGGAGACGGTCGATCAAATCTCAGAAACTCGTGAGCTAACATGCAAGAAAATTGCAAAAAGTGAAAATTCTCATTTATCACGAAAAATAGTGATGCCCGATCAAACAAAATGATGGGGGGCGCTCGTCACTAGGTCTTGTAGGCTGCGTACAGCTAAAATTTGGGCCAAACGGAGACGGTCAATCAAATCTGAGAAATTCGTGGGCTAACATACAGAAAATCGCGAGAATCGTAAATTCTCATTTATTCAAAAAACAGTTATCTTAGATCAAATAAAGTGATAGGGCGCCCGCCACTAGGCCTTAAAGGCTAACGCGAGAAAAATTTGAGGTCAAGCGAGACGGTCGATCAAATCTCCAAAAATGCGTGAGCTAACATGCAAGTATTAAATTCTCATGTATGCGAAAAATTTGTGATGCCGATCAAACGAAATGAATGGGCGCTCATCACCGGGCCTTGTAGGCTCACATACGGCAAAAATTTGGAGCCAAACGGGAAACGGTCAATCAAATCTCTAGAAATCCGTGGGCTAACATACACCATCGCGAAAATCGCGAATATTGGTTCTCATCTATGCGAAAAATAATGATGTCGATCAATCGAAATGAAAGATCGCTCGTCCACCTCGAGCCTTGTAGGGCTGCAGCAAATTTAGGGGTCAAACGGAGACGGTCGATCAAATCTCGAGAAATCCGTGGGCTAACATACATCGAAAATCGTAAATTCTCATTTATGCGAAAAATAGTGATGCGATCAAATGAAATGATAGAGAACTCGTCATCCAGGCCTTGTAGGATGCGCACGGCCAAAATTTGCTTCCAAAGCAGGAGACAGGTCGATCAAATCTCGAGAAATCAGGTGGGCTAACATATAATGAAAATCGCAAAAAATCGTAAATTCTCATGTATGTGAAAAATAATGATGTCGATCAATCGAAATGAAAGATTGCTCGTCACCAGGCCTTGTAGGCTCTTGACAAAAATTTGGGGTCAAACGGAGACGGTCGATCAAATCTCCAGTCAGTGAGCTAACATACACGAAAATCGTAGTCATAAATTCTCATGTATGCAAAAGCCGTGATGCTGATCAATGGAAATGATAGGGCGCTAGGCACCAGGCCTTGTGAGTGCATTGCACAACAAAAATTTGGGGCCAAACGGACGGTGGGCAAATCTCGAAAATTCGTGGGCTAACATACAGAAAATGATAATTGTAAATTCTCATTTAACAAAGAAAAATAGTGATGCCGATCAAACAAAATGATAGGGCGCTCGTCACCGGAGCCTCGTAGGCTACGCACAGCCAAAATTTAGGGCCAAACGGAGCGGTCGATCAAATCCGTCAGTGGAGCTAACATACGCATCCTTGAAAATGTAAATTCTCATTATTCGAAAAATAGTTAGCCGATCAAATAGTGATGGCGCTGTCACTAGGCCTTGTAGGCTGCCCACAACGAAAATTTGAGGCCAAACGGAGATAGTCAATTAAATCTCGAGAAATTCGTGGGCTAACATACAGAAAATCGCGAAAATCGCGAGAAATCGTAAATTCTCATGTTGCAAAAAATAGTGATGCCGATCAAAGGAAATGATAGGGCGCTCGTCTGAGCCTTGTAAATTTGTGCTGCAAAAACAAGAGTGGGGGGCCAAGCGAAAACGGGTAGATCAAATCTCGAGAAATACTTAGGCTAACATACACCAAAAATGGAAGTGAAAATTATAAATTCTCATTTATACGAAAAATAGTGATGCCCGATCAAATGAAATGATAGGGCGCTCGTCACCAGGACTTGTAGGGAGCTCGCGCATAGCCAAAATTTAGGGTCAAACGGAGGCGGTCAATCAAATCAGAGAAATGCGTGGGCTAAATACAGAAAATCGTGAAAATCGTAAATTCTCATTTATACGAAAAATAGGCTAATGCCGATCAAACGAAATGATAAGGGCACTCGTCACCGGAGCCTTGTAGGATGCTCACAACTAAAATTTGGGGCCAAACGGAGACGGTCGATCGGATCTCGCGAGAAATCAGTGGGCTAACATACCCAAGAAAATCGAAAATCGTAAATTCTCACGTATGCGAAAAATAGTGATGCCGATCAAACTAAATGATAGGCGCTCTTCACCGAGGCATGAAGCTGCGCACAACCAATTTGGGCCAAACGGGGGCGGTCAATCAAATCTGTCAGTGAGCTAACATACACAGAAAATTGCAAAAATCGTAAATTCTTATTTATTCGAAAAATAGTTATGCCGATCAAATAAAGAGCTAGGGCGCCCGTCACTGAGCCTTGTGGGCTAGCGCCCATGATAAAGCTGAGGACAAGCGAGACGGTCAATCAAATCTCATCCAGGTAGGCTAACATACCCAGAAAATCGCGAAAATTGCGAATATCATGAATTCTCATATATGCGATAAATAATAATGTCGATCAATCAAAATGAAAGATCGTTCGTCTGCCGAGCCTTGTGGCGTACCGACCAAAATTTGGCGTCAAAGCGGAGCGGTCGATCAAATCTCGCGAAAAATCCATTAGGCTAACATACATCGAAAATCATAAATTCTCATTTATGCGAAAAATAGTGATGCCGATCAAATGAAATGATAGGGAACTCGTCACCATGCCTTGTAGGATGCGCACAACGAAAAACTCGCGAGTCGTAAATTCTCATGTAAAAAATTGTGATGCCGATCAAAGGGAAATAATAGAGCGCTCGTCACCAGGCCTTGTGGGTGTGCACAATAAAAATTTGGGGCCAAACGGAGACAGTCGATCAAATCTCGAGAAATTCGTGGGCTAACATACACCGAAAATCGCAAAATTGTAAATTCTCATTTATGCGAAAAATAGTGATGCTGATCAAACGAAATGATAGGGCGCTCGTCACAGGCCTTGTAGGCTGCACACGACTAAATTTAGGGCCAAACGGAGATCAAATCTGAGAAATCATTGGGCTAACATACCATCGCGAAAATCGTAAATTCTCATTTATTTGAAAATTATTTATGTCGGCCAAATAAAGTGATAGAGCACCTGTCACCAGGCCTTGTAGCCTATGCACAGCTAAAATTTAGAGTTTAACGGAGACGGTCAATCAAATCTCGAAATTCGTAGGCTAACATATGCAAATCGCGAAAGTCGTAAAATCTCATGTTGCAAAAAATAGTGATGCCGATCAAGAAAATTATAGGGAGCTCGTCACCAGGCCTTGTAGGTGTTGCCTGACAAAATTGGAGCCAAACGGAAGCGGTCGATCAAATCTCGAAATTTGTGGGCTAACATACACAGCTCGCGAATTGTAAATTCTCATTTATGCGAAAAATAGTGATGCCGATCAAATAAAATGACGGGCTTTTTCTAATCACCAGGCCTTGTAGGCTGCACGGCCATTGAGGTCAACGGAGCGGTCAATCAAATCTGAAAGCTCAGGTGGGCTAAATACACGAGAAAATTGCGAAAATCATAAATTCTAATTTATGATTTTTTTAATGTTTTAAATTTATATTTAAAATGGTATGACACTCGTCACCAGGCCTTAGCCAAAGGATGCTCACAACCCAAAATTTGGGGTCAAACGGAGACGGTCGATCGAGATATCGAGAAATCTGTGGGCTTAACATACAGAAAATCAAAGAAAATCATAAATTCTCATGTATGCGAAAAATAGTGATGCCACGTCAAACTAAATGATAGAGGCGCTCTTCATCCAGGCCTTGTAGGCTACGCACAGCACAAAATTTGGGCCAAACGGAGTGGGTCGATCAATTCTGAGAAATCAGGTAGGCTAACATGCAAAGTGCGAAAATTGTAAATTCTCAATTATTAAAAAAAATGGTGCTTGGTGATCAAATAAAAGAGCTAGGGCACCCGATCACCCAGGCCTTGTAGGCTCGCACAGCCAAAATTTGGGGCCAAGCGAGACGGTCAGGTAAATCTCGAGAAATCCATGGGCTAATGTTACACCTAGTAAAATTCCCGACACATAGATGGCCTATTCGCATGTTGGTTAAGAGTATTTGAATGTCATACATGCTAGAAAAAGGCCCGGAAAATCATTAGCGCCAAGTCGGCGCGTCGCAAGGCCACAAGCGACTTATAAATCGCATTCCAGAATACGACTTATAAATCGCATTCCCGGGAATGCGACTTATAAATCGCATTCCCTTTGAGCGACTTATAAGTAATTATATAAGACCCTCCCACTTCCCGGTTCATTTCATTAAGATATCAAATAATTTCAGAAAACCTTGAGAAACGGAAGACACGCAAAGTAATAGAAATTATCGCTCAGGTCTGGCCGTCAAATGTAGTCCAAATCTAAATTGACACCAAGTGCAGGGTATTTAGCAGCGAGGGAGCATTCCTAAGGATTTTGTTTGTAGAAATCTGACCGGCCAGATGATCGAGCTATCGAACTAAGGTAAGTAGAGATTGCTCCAAACTAGTGTCCAATGTGCTCCCTAGCGTAAAGTGAATACTTCTCCCTTAGGACTTCTATAAAATTGCAAGTTTTCGACCGTCTTTCGATAAGCTAAGGTTTGGGCTATGGCCATATCAAAAGTGGCAGTTGTCTTTCGAATAGTGTTGTATTTAGTACTAATTGACGTGTATGTGAATGCGGTTAGGAGAAATAATATTTGGAGTGCGGCCAGCCGTCGTGAGTCGGATAACTCGAGTTAAGGTATGTAAAGACAATTTCTTCGGCAAGTTATTAGCGCCTTGTATATCATAGTAAACTCCGTAAATGAGTTCCCGGAGTTGAATGATGAGTGTTGAGTAAGTTGATATAAATGGTTTTACGTTGTTGTAAACGTACCAGATCAGAAAGTTAGAAAGCTTATGCGCCAAAGGCGAGAGTTAGCATTCAGTTCGGTATAGCCTATTGTATAATTACTTAAGCATGTTTGTAGAATAAAGATACGAATTTTCAGAATAAGTTAGTAAGTAAATCGAGATAGACGGAGCAGTATTATGGCTATAGACTAGCCATTCGAACGATTTTGTAACACGGGACTAGCCATTGAACGAGATGAGATATTGGCTACAGTTAGCCATTCGAGACGGAGAAATAGTATCACAGCTACGAATTAGCTAAGCAGTTAAATAAAGATTACGAGAATCAGTATAATCGGTAAAGAATCGGTATAGTATAGAAAAGAGAAGACAGAATAAGAAATCAGATTTCGAGATAGTCTTTTTGATTATACATGCTTGCTATTTATATGTGCTATTTGTTTGTTGAGACTTGATGTGGCGTGAGGGCACCGTATTGAGCGTCCTCGCCGCCTGAGTTGTGTCGTGTCGCCCCGCTGACGAGTGGGTTTACGTCACTCCAAGGAGTGGCATGCCATCCCAGCTTGGACGAAGATGGGATGAAGCTTTCCCCATATCGGTCGTCGGCACTACGGTACGAGACAGCCACAGTGGCCGAGTGTCCGGTACTATCCGTCTGGAATATTCCACATTGAGTTGTGTCCGAGGTAAATGCGGTTTCTACGAATAGCCTGTTGAGCCGTGTCCGAGGCCGAATCCTATCTATTCTGAATACAATCAGAAGTCCTCCGGACTTAGGCACTTTTTAACTTTGATTTGATGAGCGGATGTGCTGGTGATATTATATAGGAGGCTATGGCCCGAGCCGGAGCCAGGGGCGGTAGAGGTGCTCTAGTGGCCAGCGGACGGGGTGGAGTGACTTATTTTTGGCCGGTTTTGAACCGGGTGAAATTATATAAATTGTTTTCTTGCTTGGCGCCATCCGGCTTATGGGGTTGGTATTGGCTCTTGCTTGCTACTTGTATATATATTTATGTGCTATATACTTGCTAATAGGCGGCGGGCCGTCGCGTCTGAGTACGCCTACTTGCCCTATCAATACGAAGCTTGATTCGGTTTATATCGGCTTCTTTAGATTCAGTTATCTCCTGCCATACAGAAGTGCCCCAGATTTATGCCATCTATATTCGATTCTGTTTTAGTTGTATTATTTCGGTTGCTTTGCATACTCAGTGCAGCCCAGTGCGCGCCCCGTGGGGCAGCATTACTTACTGCGGTACTCGCAGACGGAGGCGTCCCTCGTGATTCCAGCCAGCTATTGAGTCATCGCTCCTGTCATCGGAGTCTGATTTCCAGAGTGTAGCTCTTTTCCTTTGTTGTACAATATGGTTAGGTGGAGCCATTGTCCCGATCATTTCTATTACTACTCATAGAGGCTTTGCAGATTGTATATACTATCTTTACGTAGTCGATTGAGCCGGTCGTGTGAGGCGGTGCAGTTGTTATAGCTGTTTAGTATTTCTGTTTTTATGTTGGTCGTGTGGGGCCTTAGTTGATGGTAGTGGTGACCTTGCGGTCATGGCTTTTCCGGTTTTCCCTATGTTAAGTTTTAGATAACTGGAAGCGGTGTGGTGGCCTTGTCGGCCGCATAGGTTCCTTGATATTAGAATGTTTTACGGTTAGCTATTGATGCATTCACAGGTGGCTATAGGCCCAGTTGGCTGGAAGCTGTGTTTACAGTCGTTATATAGCCCTTTGTTTCGAAGCTTACAGGAATAGAGCCTTGAGCACGGTGTGTCTAAGAGCCCACCGAATAGCGGTCGAGTCTACTAGGGCACCAGTATCGATCCTTACCCCAGGGCGGGCGTGACAGCTAACATACCGAAAATCATGCGTCCGTAAATTCTCATTTATAGTGATGATGGGGCGCTCGTCACGGGGTTTGTAGGCTGCGCACGGCCAAAATTTGAGGCCGGCAGACGGTGAGTCAGAATCTCAGAAAGCTCAAAGGTAGGCTATGCATAACTTGAAAAGTTTGAGATTGGCAACATGGCGCACTATTCCATTATCGACAGACCGACTGACATCGGATGACACATGCTGACCTATGCCGGACCCAACGCGCATCGATCAATTCTCAGTGAAAATTTAAAAACATATGCTTATCCTTATGCTATAGAACAATGCTGGGGTGGTGGTTGGCATTATTGTGGCCTACCATGGTGGCTTGCCATGGTGGTGTCGGTTTTGGTGGGTCGTTAGGACCGGTTTTAAATTAAAATTATCAGCCATAGTGGGAAATATGTTGAATCACTGCGATAGAGACGCTATTTTTTAGAAAATTGGCTCCACCAAACTGCCATATGGAAGTTTGTCGAGATAGATCTCGAAAAAATACACAAAATGAAAAAAAATCATGTAAAAGCGGATAATCGGCAAAAGTTATGATCATTAAGATAATGTGCCACTAATGAACTCTTTTCAAGTCGATTATATTACGGTTTAACAACATTATGTAGATCTCATCAAAGACTTGCATCTCGGCGGTTCTTATTTTGTGAATAAAGAGCTAACACACACCGAAAATTGCGAAAATAGTAAATTCTCATTTATGAAAAAAATGGTTATGCCGATCAAATGAAATGATAAGGCGCTCGTCACACGAGCCTTGTAGGCTACGCGCAGCTAAAATTTTAGGTCAAACGGAGGCGGTCAATCAAATCCCGAAATGCAGCTGGGCTAACATACACCAAAAGTAGCTAAAATTATAAATTCTCATTTTTTTTAAAATTAAAGTTTAATTTATACATGAATTAAAATGATAGGGCGCCCGTCACAGGCCTTGTAAAGGCTGCCCACAACAAAATTTGGGGCCAGCCGGAGACGGTCAATCAAATCTCGAGAAATACTTAGGCTAACATACACCGAAAAATGCAAAAATCGTAAATTCTCATTTATGCGAAAAATAGTGATGCCGATCAAATGAAATGATAGGAGCGCTCGTCACGAGCATGTAGAGGCTGCTTGCAGCCAAAATTTAGGGCCAGCGGAGGCAGACAATCAAATCTCGAAATCGGTGGGCTAACATACCTGCATCATGAAAATCATAAATTCGTCTATGCCGAAAAATAGCGTGCCGATCAATCGAAATGATAGATCGCTCATCACCAGGCCTTATGGCTGTGCATAACAAAAATTTGGGGCCAAACGGAGGCGTTCGATCGGATCTCTAGAAGTCATTGGGCTAACATACACCAAAAATCGCGAAAATCGTAAATTCTCATTTTGTACGAAAAATAGTGATGCACCGAATCAACGAAATGATAGGGCACTAATCACCAGGCCTTGTAGGCTGCACGTAGCCAAAATTTAAGGCCAAAAGGAGCGATCAATCAAATCCCGAGAAATTCTTGGGCTAACATACACAAGAAAATCGAAAATCGTAAATTATCATTTATTCGAAAAATAGTTATACCGACAAAATAAAGTGATAGAGCGGTTGTCACCAGGCCTTATAGGCTACCCACAACAAAAATTTGGGCCTAACGGAGACGGTCAATCAAATCTCAGAAATTAGTGGGCTAACATACAGAAAGTTGTGAAAAATCGTAAATTCTCATCTATGCGAAAAATAGTGTTGCCGATCAAATAAGAAAGGGCGCCCGTCACCAGGCCTTTTAGGCTGTGCACAACAAGATTTGGGGCCAAACGGATGCGGTCGATCAATTCTCAGTACGTGGGCTAACATACTGCATCCTTGAAATCGTAAATTCTCATCTATGCGAAAAATAGTGTGTCGATCAAATAAAGAGATAGGGCGCCCGTCACCCAGACCTTTTAGGCTGCACAACAAAAATTTGGGGCCAAGCGGATACGGTCGATCAAATCTCCAAAAATTTGTAATTTAACATACACGAAAATTGCGAAAGCCGTAAATTCTCATTTATGCAAATATTGTGATGCTGATCAAACGAAATGATAGGGCGCACAAGTAACCAGGCCTTATAGGCTGTGCACAATAAAAATTTGGGGTCATACTGAGCGGTCAATCAAATCTCGAAAATCGTAGCTAACATATCGAAAATCGCAAATATCATAAATTTTTATCTATGCGAAAAATAGCGATGCCCAGTCAATCAGAAATGATAGATCGCTCATCACCAGGCCTTGTAGGCTGTGCACAACAAATTTTGGGTCAAGCAGACCGGTCAATTTAATCTCTCGAAATACGTAGGCTAACATACACCAAAAATTGTAGAAAATCGTAAATTCTAATTTATTCAAAAAATAGTGATGCCGATCCAAACAGGAAATGATAGAGCGTTAGATCCACCAGGCCTTGGAGGCTGCACTGACAAAATTAGGGCCGAACGGGAGACAGTCAGTAAATCTCGTGAAATCGAGTGGGCTAACATACACCGAAAATCGCAAAAATCGTAGAATTCTCATTTATGAAGTGATGGGGCGCTCGTCACCGGGGTTTTGTAGGCTGCGCACGGCCAAAATTTGGAGCCAGGCAGGCAGTCAGTCAAATCTCAGCATGAGAAATCCGTGAGCTAACACATAGCGAAAAAGTTTGAAAAGTTAGCAACATAGGCGCACTATTCCATTGTCGACAAGGCAAACCGACATCGGATGACATGCGGCCTATGCCCGAGACAACGCCCATCGATCAATTCTCAGCGGCGAAAATTTAAAGGAAACAACTATGCTTATCCTTATGCGATAAAGACAATGCTAGAGATTGGTGGTGGCTATTCTTTGGCCTACCATGGTCGCTTGCCATGGTGGTGTCGGTTTGGTGGAGTCGTTAGGACCGAGTTTTAAATTAAAATTGTCAATCATATTGGGAAATATGTTGAATCACTGCGATAGAGGCATATTTTGAGAAAAGTGGCTCCTCCAAACGGCCTTATGGCAGTTTGTCCAGATATATCTCGAAAAATACACAAAATGAAAAAAAATCGCCTTAAACGGGTAATCCGGCCAAAAGTTATGATCGTTAAGATAATGTGCCACTAATGAACTCTTTTTCCGTCGATTATATTACAGTTTTAACAATATTATGTAGGATATCATCAAAACTTGCATCTCGGCGGTTCTTATTTTGTGAATAAGAGCCTTTCACAGAAATTGCGAAAATCGTAAATTCTCATTTATGAGAAAAATGGTTATCTTTTAGATCAAATGAAATGATAGGGCGCTCAACACCAGGCCTTGCAAGCTCTGCGCAGCTAAAATTTTAGGTCAAACGGAGGCGGTCAATAAAATTCCGAAGGTCGTGGGCTAACATACACCGAAAATCGCGAAAATCATAAATTCTTATTTAATTCAAAAAATAGTTAATCGATTAAATAAAATGATAGGGCGCAGTCATCGGGCCTTGTAGGCTGCAAACAAAAATTTGGGGCCAAACGGAGACGGTCAATCAAATCTCATCCAGAGTGGGCTAACATAGATCGAAAATCACGAAAATCGTAATTATCATTTATACAAAAAATAGTGATGCCTATCAAACAAAATGATAGGCGCTCGTCCTGCCAGGCCTTGTAGGCTGCGCACGGCCAAAATTTGGGGTCAAACGGAGCGAACAATTCAGAGAAATATCGAGAAATACGTGGACTAACATACATCGAAAATTGCGAAAATCGTAAATTCTCTTCTATGTGAAAAATAGTGATGCCGATCAATCGCGAAAATTGTAAATTCTCATCTATGTCTGAAAATAACAGTGCCAATCAATCGAAATGATACATCGCTGTGCGGGCCTTGTAGAACATTGCACGGCAAGAAAATTTGAGGCCCAAACGGAGACGGTCGATCAGATCTTGAGAAATCCGTAGGCTAACATACACCAAGAAAAATACATGAAAATGTAAATTCTCATTTATGCGAAAAATAGTGATGCCGATCAAACGAGTAGTAAAGCTATCGTCACCGAGCAGCCTTGTAATTTCGCGCCTGACCAAATTTGGGAGCCAACGAAGACGGTCGATCAAATCTCAAGAAATCCGTGGGCGTTATACACCAAAAATTACAAAAATTGTAAATTCTTATTTATTCAAAAAATAGTTATGCCCAGATCAAATAAAAGAGCTAGGGGCAGTCACCCAGGCCTTGTAAGTACTTGTGACAAAATTTGGGGCCAAGCAGGGAAGCGGTCAATCAAATCTAGAAAATCTGCGGGCTAACATACACTGAAAATCGCGAAAATCGTGAATTCTCATGTATGAAAAAAAATAGTGATGCCGATCAAACTAAATGATAGGGCGTCACCGAGCCTGTAGGCTCACGCTACGGCCAAAATTTGGGGCCAAACGGAGGCGGTCAATCAAATCATCAGGTAGGAATACACCGAAAATTACAAAAATCGTAAATTCTCATTTATTCGAAAAATAGTTACGCCGATCAAATAAAGAGCTAGGGTGCCGTCACCACCCTTGTAGGCTGCGCACCCAAAATTTGGGGCCAGCGGAGACGAGTCAATCTAATCTCGAGAAATCGTGGGCTAATATAGAAAATCTCAAAAATCGTGAATTCATCTATGCGGCATATTGATGTCGATCAATCAAAATGAAAGATCGCCTCCGTCACCAGGCTTGTAGGCTATTGCCATGACAAATTTAGGGTCAACGGAACGGTCAATCAAATCTTGAGAAATCAGTGGGCTAACATACTTAGAAAATCGTAAAATCTCGTAAATTCCTCATTTACGAAAATAAATGATGCCGATCAACGAAATGATAGGGGACTCGTCACCAGGCCTTGTAGGATGCGCACAGCCAAAATTTGGGGCCAAACGGAGACGGTCGATCAAATAAGAAATGCAATGGGCTAACATGCAGAAAATCGCGAAAATGTAAATTCTCATGTATGCAAAAAATAGTGATGTCGATCAAACGAAATGATAGGGCGCTTGTCGCTAGGTCTTGTAGGCTGCGCACAGCCAAAATTTGGGGCCAAGAAACGGAGAGCGGTCAATCAAATTCGAGAAATTCGTGAGCTTAGAAAATTGCGAAAATCGTAAATTCTCATTAATTCAAAAAATAGTTATGTCGATCAAATAAAGTGATAGGGCGCCAGTCACCAGGTCTTTTAGGCTGCCCACACCGAAACTTTAGGGACAAACGGAGATGGTCGATCAAAATCTCCGAGAAATACGTAGATAACATACACCGAAAATTGCGAAAATCGTAAATTCTAATATATGCGAAAAAAAGTTATGACGATCAAATGAAATGATAGGAGCTCGTCACGAGTTTGTAGGCTGCGCATGGTGCATTCGGGAGCCAAACGAAGCGGTCAATCAAATCGGAAACTGATAGATCGCTACGTCACAAGGCCACCATGGGAGTTTGTGCAGCCAAAATTTGGGAGTCAAATAGGCAGGGCGATTATATCTTGAGAAATTCGTGGCTAACATACACCGAAAATCGAGAAAATCGTAAATTCTCATGTATGCGAAAAATAGTGATGTCGATCAAACTAAATGATAGAGCGCTCATCTGCCGGGCCTTGTAATTTTTGTGCACTATCAAAAATTTGAGGTCAAGCGAGCGGTCAATCAAATCCAGAAATGCGTAGGCTAACATGCATCGGCATCGTAAATTCTCATTTATTCAAAAAAATAGTGATGCCCGATCAAACGAAATGATAGGGGCGCTCGTCACCGGGCGCTGGGCTGCCCAACAAAATTTAGGGCCAAAAAGGAGCGGTGATCAAATCATCAGTGAGCTCCATACACCGAAAATCGCGAAAATCGTAAATT
This sequence comes from Datura stramonium, assembly GCA_018107945.1. Lineage (NCBI taxonomy): Eukaryota > Viridiplantae > Streptophyta > Magnoliopsida > Solanales > Solanaceae > Datura > Datura stramonium. The sequence continues at coordinate 13,517 of JACEIK010000151.1, read as the reverse complement.
CTCATTTATTCGAAAAATAGTTAGGCCGACCAAATAAAGTGATAGACGCCTGTCACCGAGCCTTGTAAGGCGGCACAACAAAAATTTGGGGCAAAAAAGAGACGGTCAATCAAATCTCGAGAAATTCGTAAGCTAACATACACCGAAAATCGCAAAAATCAAAAATTCTCATTTATCACGAAAAATAGTGATGCCGGTGAAAACGAAATGATAGGGCACTCGTCACCCGGCCTTGTAGGCTGCCCTGTAAAAATTTGTGGCCAAAAGGAGATGTGGTCAATCAAATCTCGAGAAATCAGTGGAGGCTTACATAGAAAATGCGAAAATCGTAAATTCTCATTTATTCAAAAAATATTTATGCCGTAGAAATAAAGTAATAGGGCGCCCGTCACCAGGCCTTGTAGGCTGCCCATAACAAATATTTGGGAGCAAACGGAGACGATCAATCAAATCTCGAAATTCGTGGGCTAACATGCAGTGAAAATTGTAAATTTCTATTTATGCCGAAAAATAGTGGTGCCGATCAATCGAAATTATAGATCGCTCGTCGGCGAGGCCTTGTAGGCTGTGCACAGCAAAAATTTGGGGCCCAGCGGAGACCCGGTCGATCAAATCTCGAGAAATCCTTGGGCTAACATACAGAAAATGTAATCATAAATTCTCATTTATTCAAAAATATTTATGCCGATCAAATAAAGTAATAGGGTGCCGTCACCGAGGCCTTGTAGGCTACCCACAACAAATATTTGGGGGCAAACGGAGGCAGTCGATCAAATATCGAGAAATTCGTGGGCTAACATACACCGAAAATCGCGAAAATTGTAAATTCTCATTTATGCAAAAAATAGTGGTGCCGATCAATCGAAATTATAGATTGCTCGTCGGCCTTGTAGACTGTGCACAGCAAAAATTTGGGGCCAAACGGAGACGGTCGATCAAATCTTGTAATCAGTGAGCTAACATACATCGAAAATCGCGAAAATCGTAAATTCTCATTTATGCAAAAAATAGTGATTCCGATCATTCGAAGTATAGATCGCTCGTCACCAGGCCTTGTAGGCTGTACTGCAGCAAAAATTTGGGGCCAAATGAAGGCGGTCGATCAATCTCGAGAAATTCGTAAGCTAACATACACCGAAAATCGCGAAAATAGTAAATTCACAAATATGCGAAAAATGGTGATGCCGATCAAACGAAATGATAGGGCGCTCGTCACAGGACTTGTAGGCTGCGCACCACCAAAATTTGGGGCCAAACGTAGGCAGTCAATCAAATCCTTAGAAATCCGTGGCCTACCATACACGAGAAAATAGCGAACATCGTAGAATTCTCATTTATTCGAAAAATAGTTATGCCGATCAAATAAGCCCCGATAGGCCTTAGTAACCGAGCATTGTAGGCTGCCCACAACAAAAATTTGGGGCCAAAAGGAGATGGTCAATCAAATCTCGAGAAATCCGTGGGCTAAAAAAATCGCGAAAATCGTAAATTCTCATTTATGCGAAAAATAGTGATGCGATCAAACGAAATGACACGGCGCTCTTCACCAGCCTTTGTAGGCTGCGCACAGCCAAAATTTGGGGCCAAACGGAGGCGGTCAATCAAATCTTGAGAAATACGTAGGCTAACATACAACATCCTTGAAAATCATAAATTTTTATTTTAAATTAATATAATCAGAAATAACGTCATTTATAAAGTGATAGGGCGCCCATCACCGGGCCTTATAGGCTGCCCACAACAAATTTTGGGCCAAAGCGAGCGGCCAATCAAATCTCATCAGGTGGGCCTAACATACCTTAAAATCGCGAAAATCGTAAATTCTCATTTATGCGTAAAATAGGCAGTTCCTATCAATCGAAATTATAGATCACTCGTCACCAGTCCTTGTAGGCTATGCACAATATAAAAAATTGAGGCCAGCAGGCAGTCGATCAAATCTCGAGATGTCAGGTAGGCTAACATACAGAAAATCGCAAAATTGTAAATTCTCATTTATGCGAAAAATAGTGATGCCGATCAATCAAAATGATAGATCACTCGTCACCAAGCCTTGTAGGATGTGCGGCGAAAATGCGGGGCCAACGAAGATGGTCGATCAAATCTCAGCATCTGTGGGCTAACATACATAGAAAATCGCGAAAATCGTAAATTCTCATTTATTCAAAAAATAGTTATGCCGATCAAATAAAGTGATGAGGGCGCCCGTCATCCAGGTCTTACATAGGCTTGCCCCCTGCAGCAAAAATTTGGGGGCAAACGGAGAGCAGTCAATCAAATCTGAGAAATCCGTGGGCTAACATACAACTGAAATTCGCGAGCGTAGAATTCTCATTTACGCGAAAAATAGTGAACCGATCAAACGAAATGATAGGGCACTCGTCAACAGGCCTTGTAGGATGCGCACGGCCAAAATTTGGGGCCAAACGGAGAAGGTCGATTAAATCTCGAAGATTTATGGGCTAACATACGAAAATCGTGAAAATCGAAAATTCTCATTTATGCGAAAAATAGTGATGCCGATCAATCAAAATGATAGAACACTCGTCACCAGGCCTTGTAGGATGTGCACAGCGAAAATCACCAGGGCCAAACGCAGATGGTTGATCAAATCTCAAGCTCCAAAGTGGGCTAACATACCTTTGAAAATTGCGAAAATCGTAAATTCTCATTTATTAATAGTTATGTCGATCAAATAAAGTGATAGGGCGCCCGTCTGAGGCCTTATAGGCTGCCCTAACAAAAATTTAAGAGATGGGAAACGATCAATCGAATGCCCAGAAATCAGGTAATTTTGCTTGTCTGGCACAAAATCCATAAAAATCGTAAAATTCTCATTTATGCGAAAAATAGTGATGTGATCAATCGAAATGATAGATTTCTCATCACAGACCTTGCATGCCAAGTGCATGCGGCAAAAATTTGGGGCCAAACGAGAGGTCGATCAAATCTCGAGAAATCAGTTGGCTAACATATCTGAAAATCGCGAAAATCGTAAATTCTCATTTATGCAAAATATAGTGATTCCGATCAATCAGAAATGATAGGGGGCTCGTTACCAGGCATTGTAGGCTATGCACAACATAAATTTGGGGTCAAAAACGAGTGGTCGATCAAATCCGCATCCAGTGGCTAACATACACCGAAAATCGCAAAATGTAAATTCTTATTTTGTGTAAAAAAATAGTGATACCGATCAAACAAAAATATAGGGCGCTAGTCAGCAGGCCTTGTAGGCTGTGCACCCAGCCAAAATTTAAGGGCCAAAGCGGAGACTATCGATCAAATCACCAGAAATACGTGGGCTAACATACTGCCATCAGCGAAAATCGTAAATTCTCATGTATGCTAAAAATAGTGGTACTGATCAAATAAAGAGCTAGGGTGCCCGTCACCACGCCTTGTAGGCTGCGCACCCAAAATTTGGAGCCAAATTGGTGAGACGATCTAATCTGTCAGGTGGGCTAATATGCAGAAATCTCAAAAATCGTGAATTCTCATCTATGCGAGAAAAATAATGATGTGATCAATCAAAATGAAAGATCGCTCGTCACCAGGCCTTGTAGGCTGTGCACAACAAAAATTTGGGGCCAAACGAGGCAGTCATTGATCTTGAGATACGTAGGCTAACATACACGAAAATCGTAAAATCGTAAATTCTCATTTACGCGAAAAATAGTGATGCCGATCAAATGAAATGATAGGGCACTCGTCACCAGGCCTTGTAGGATGCGCACAACCAAAATTTGGGGCACAACGAGACGGTCGATCAAATCTCGAGAAATGCACAGTGGGCTAACATACACTGAAAATCGCGAAAATCATAAATTCTCATGTATGCGAAAATAGTGATGTCGATCAAACGAAATGATAGGGCGCTTGTCACTAGGTCTTGTAGGCTGCGCACAACCAAAATTTGGGGCCAAACGGAGGCGGTCAATCAAATTCTGAGAAATCCGTGGGCTTACACCGAAAATTACAAAAATCGTAAATTCTCATTAATTCAAAAAAATAGTTATGCCGATCAAATAAAGTGATAGGGCGCCAGTCACCAGGTCTTTTAGGCTGCCCACACCAAAACTTTGGGGACAAACGGAGATGAGTCGATCAAAATCTCCGAATCGTGACTAACATACACCGAAAATTGCGAAAATCGTAAATTATAATATATGCGAAAAAAAGTTATAAGCGATCAAATATGAAATGATAAGAGCTCCTCACCAGGGTTTGTAGGCTGCGCATGGCTAAATTGGGGCCAAACGAAGGCGGTCAATCAAATCGGAAATGATAACAGATCGCTCATCCACAAGGCTCATAGGTTATTACCTGACAAAAATTTGGGAATCAAACGGAGACGGGCGATTAGATTTGAGAAAATTCGTGGCTAACATACGAAAATCGCGAAAAAATCGTAAATTCTCATGTATACAAAAAATAGTGATGTCGATCAAACTAAATGATAGGGCGCTCACCAGGCCTTGTAGGCTGTGCACATCAAAATTTGGGGTCAAACGGAGACGATCAATCAAATCTCGAGAAATCCGGGCTTCTTATACACCGAAAATCCGCGAAAATGAGTAAATTCTCATTTATTCAAAAAATAGTGATGCCGATCAAACGAAATGATAAGGCGCTCGCCACCAGGACTTGTAGGCTGCCCAACAAAATTTAGGGCCAAAAGGAGGCGGTGGAATCAAATCTGAAAATCCGTGGGCTAACATACGAAAATCGCGAAAATACGTAAATTCTCATTTATTAGAAAAATAGTTAGGCCGACCAAATAAGAGTGATAGAGCGCCTGTCATGAGCCTTGTAGGCTGGCACAATAAAAATTTGGGGCCAAAAAGAGAATGGAATAAATCAAATGTTGTAAGAGAAATTAGAGTGGGCTAACATACACCGAAAATCGCAAAAATCGAAAATTCTCATTTATGCGAAAAATAGTGATGTAGTCAATGAAATGATAGGGCACAATTTGGCGCCAGCCGGAGGCGGTCGATCAAATGTCAGAAAATCTGTGTGCTAACATACATCGAAAATCGCAAAAATCGTAAATTCATAATTATGCGTAGAAATAGTGATTCCTATCCAATCGAAATTATAGATAGCTTGTCACGGTCTTGTAAATTTGTGCACAGCAAATTTGGGAGCCAACGGAAACGGTCGATCAAATCTCGAGATATCCGCGGGCTAACATACCGAAAATCGCAAAATTGAAAATTCTCATTTATGCGAAAAATAGTGATGCCGATCAGTAAAGATAGATCACTCGTCACCAAGCCTTGTAGGATGTGCCTGGCCCGAAAATCGGGGCCAAACGAAGATGGTCGATCAAATCTGAGAAATCACGTGGGCTAACAAACACCGAAAAATCGCGAAAATCGTAAATTCTCATTTATTCAAAAAATAGTTATGCCGATCAAATAAAGTGACCAGGGCGCCCGTCACGAGTCTTATAGGCTGCCCACGGCCACAAAAATTTGAGGGAGCAACGGAAGCGGTCAATCAAATCCTCAAAAATCCATTGAGCTAACATACACATTCCCATGTCGTAGAATTCTCATTTTATCATAGTGATGCCCGATCAATCGAAATGATAGATTGCTCGTCTGCCCGAGCCTGTAAGTGTGCACGGCAAAATTTGAGGCCAAACGGAGACGGTCGATCAAATCTCGAGAAATCCGTGGGCTAACATAACCTAAAAATCCTTGTCGTAAATTCTCATTTTATGCAAAAAAAATAGTGATTAGATCAATCGAAATTATAGATCGCTCGTTATCGGGCCTTGTAGGCTATGCACAACAAAAATTTGGGGTCAAACGGACGCGGTAAATCTCGAGATGTCAAGTGGGCTAACATACACCGAAAATCACAAAAATTGTAAATTCTCATTTATGCGAAAAATAGTGATGCCGATCAATCAAAATGATAGATCACTCGTCACCAAGCCTTGTAGGATGTGCACGGCGAAAATCTGGGGCCAAACGAAGATGGTCGATCAAATCTCGAGAAATACTTAGGCTAACATACACCGAAAATCACGAAAATCGTAAATTCTCATTTATTCAAAAATAGTTATGCCGATCAAATAAAGTGATAGAGGCGCCGTTACCAGGAGTCTTATAGGCTGCCCCACGGCAAAAATTTAGAGGGCAAGCGGGGTAATCAAATCTGTCAGTGGGCCTAACATACACCGAAATTTACGAAAATCGTAAATTCTCATTTACGCGAAAAATAGTGATGTTAGATCAGCAAAATGATAGGGCACTCGCACCCAGGAGCCTTGGAGATCACATGACCAAAATTTGGGGCCAAATGGAGACGGTCGATCAAATCTCGAATAACGGCCAGGCTAACATACAGAAAATCGCGAAAATCGTAAATTCTCATTTATACGAAAAATAGTGATGCCGATCAATCAAAATGATAGATCATCATCACAGAGGCCTTGTAGGATGTGCACGAGCGAAAATGCGGGCCAAACGAGGTGGTGATCAAATCTCGAGAAATCCGTGGGCTAACATACACAGAAAATTGCGAAAAATCGTAAATTCTCATTTGTTCAAAAAAATGATTGTGTAGATCAAATAAGGTGATAGGGCGCCCGTCACCCGGCCTTATAGGCTGCCCACAACAAAAATTTGGGTAAACGGAGGCGGTCAATCAAATCCTCGAAATCGTGGGCTAACGCCACAGAAGTCGCGAAAATCGTAAATTCTCATTTATGCGAAAAATAGTGATGCCGATCAATCGAAATGATATATTGCTCGTCACCAGGCCTTGTAGGCTGTGCACAGCAAAAATTTGGGGTCAAACGAGGCAGTCGATCAAATCTTGAGAAATCAGGTAGGCTAACATATATACCGAAAATGTGAAAATCGTAAATTCTCGTTTGCGCAAAAAAATAGTGATTCGATCAATCGAAATTATAGATCGCTCGTTACCGAGCGCCTTGTAGGCTATGCACGGCAAAAATTTGGGGTCAAGCGGAGCAGTCGATCAAATCCTGGCATCAAGTAGGCTAACATACAGAAAATGTAAAAATTGTAAATTCTTATTTGTGCAAAAATAGTGATACCGATCAAATGAAATGATAGGGGCGCTAGTCAGCAGGCCTTGTAGGCTGCTGAGCCAAATTTGGTTAAAGCGGAGCTATGATCAAATCTGGAAATATGTTGCTAACATACAGAAAATCGCGAAAATCGTAAATTCTCATGTAGCCTTAAAAACAGTAATGCCGATCAAATAAAGAGCTAGGAGTGCCGTCACCACGCCTTGTAAAATGCGTTCACCCAAAATTTGGGGCCGCGGAGGCAGTCAATCTAATCTCGAGAAATCGCTGATAATATGAAAATTGCGGCATCGTAAATTACTCATTTGTTCAAAAAATAGTTATGCCGATCAAACCAAGTGATAGGCGCCGTCACCAGGCCTTATAGGCTGCCCACCTTAAAAATTTGGGGCAGCGGTCAATCAAATCCTCAGAAATAAATTGGGCTAACATATACAGAAAATGCAGCGAGCAAATAGTAAATTCTCATTTATCATATTAAAATAGTGATTCTATCAATCAGAAATTATAGTCGCTCATCCACCGGTCCAGATAGGCTGTGCACCACAGCTAAAGTCAGGCAAACGGAAACGGTCGATCAAATCTCAAGATATCCGTGGGCTAACATACACCAAAAATCGCAAAAATTGTAAATTCTCATTTATGCGAAAAATAGTGATGCCGATCAATCAAAATGATAGATCACTCGTCCTGCAACCTTAGGATGTGCACAGCGAAAATCTGGGGCCAAACGAAGATGGTCGATCAAATCTCGAAATACGTAGGCTAACATACACCAATGCGAAAATCGTAAATTCTCATTTATTCAAAAAATAGTTATACCCGATCAAATAAAGTGATAGGGCGCCCGTCACCAGGTCGCCCACTTAAAACACACAGCAAAAATTTAGGGGGCAAACGGAGCGGTCAATCAAATCTGAATAATCAGTGAGGCTAACATACACCGAAGTCGCAAAAATCGTAAATTCTCATTTGCAGAAAAATAGTGATGCCGATCAAGCAGAAATGATGGTCACTCGTCACACCAGGCCTTGTAGGATGCACTGGCCAAAATTTGAGGCCAAACGGAGGCAGTCGGTAAATCTCGAGAAATGCGTGGGCCTAACATATGCAAATGTGGCATCGTAAATTCTCATTTATATGAAAATAGTGATGCGATCAATCAAAATGATAGATCACTCGTCACCGAGCCTTGTAGGATGTGCACAGCGAAAATCTGGGGCCAAACGAGATGGTTGATCAAATCTCGAGAAATCAGAGTGGGCTAACATACACACGAAAATTGCGAAAATAATAAATTCATTTTGTTCAAAAAATAGTTATGCCGATCAAATAAAAAATGATAGGGCGCCCGTCACCTAGCCTTATAGGCTGCCACAGTAAGTGAAAGGGGCCATACGGAGGCGGTCAATCAAATCCTCAAGCTCAGGTGGGCTAACATACACTGAAATTCGCGAAAATCGTAAATTCTCATTTATGCGAAAAATAGTGATGCCGATCAACAATCGAAATGATAGATTGCTCGTCACCAGGCCTTTGTAGGCTGTGCACATACTTAAAAATTTGGGGCCAAGCAGGCGGTCGATGCGATACCGAGAAATCCGTGGGCTAACATATACTAAAATCGCGAAAATCGTAAATTTTTATTTATGCAAAAATAGTGATCCGATCAATCGAAATTATAGATCGCTCGTTACCAGGCCTTGTAGGCTATACAACAAAAATTTGGGGTCAAACAGACGGTCGATCAAATCACGAAATCCGTGGGCTAACACTATGCAGAAAATCGCAAAAATTGTAAATTCTTATTTGTGATAAAAATAGTGATACCGATCAAACGAAATGATAGGGCGCTAGTTACCAGGCCTTGTAGGCTGCGCACAGCCAAAATTTGGGGCCAGCTTGAAGACTATCGATCAAATCACCAGAAATTCGTGTGCTAACATACACTAGAAAATCGCGAAAATCGTAAATTCTCATTTATGCGAAAATAGTGATGCCGATCAAATAAAGTGATAGGGCGCCCGTCACCAGGCCTTGTAGGCTGCCACAGCAAAATTTGGGCCAAGCGGAGACGGTCGATCAAATCTCGAGAAATCAGATGGGCAACAAACATTGAAAATTGCGAAAATTGAAAATTTTAATTTATAGTGTTTTTTTTTATTTTTTTAGATATTATTTATAAAGTGATAGGAAGCTCATCACCAGGCCTTGTAGGCTGCCCACAACAAAAATTTGAGACCAAATGGAGGCGGTCAATCAAATCTCGAAATACGTGGCTATACACCGAAAATCGCGAAAATCGTAAATTCTCATTTATGTGATAAATAGTGATGTCGATAAGATGAAGTAAGGCATACGTATAGGCCTTGTAGGCTGTGCGCAGTAAGAATTTGGGACAACGGACGGTCAATCAAATATTGAGAAATGCGTGGGCTAACATACACCGAAAATTCTTGTCGTGAAATTCTCATTTATGCGAAAAATAGTGATGTCGATCAATCGAAATGATAGTCACTCAATGCCAGGCCTAGTAGGCTGTTAGAGCAAAAATTTAGGGCCAAGCGGAGACGGTCGATCAAATCTCGAGAAAGCCATGGTGGCTAACATATGCAGAAAATTGCGAAAATTGTAAATTCTCATTTATACGAAAAATAGTGATGCCCGATCAAACGAAATGATAGGGGCGCTAGTCACCAGGCTTGCGAGTGCGCCGGCCCAAATTTGGGGCCAGCGGAGCGGTCGATCAAATCTTGTCAGGTGGCTAAACATGCGAAAATTGAAAATCATAAATTCTCATCTATTAGAAAACGGTGATCCGATCAATCGAAATTATAGATGGGCCCGTCACCGGGCCCTTGTGGGCTTCCCACGGCCAAAAAATATGGGGCCAGCAGAGACGGTGATCAAATCTCCGAGAAATCCGTGAGCTAACATACACCGAAAATCGTAAATTCTCATTTATGCGAAAATAGAATGCGATCAATCGAAAGTGATAGATCGCTCGTCACTAGGTCTTGTAGAACATTCACAAAAATTTGAAACTTAAGCAGAACGGTCGATCAAATCTCGAGAAATGGGTGGGCTAACATATGCAAAATCGTGAAAATCGTAAATTCTCATTTATTCAAATAATATTTATGCCGATCAAATAAAGTAATAGGGCCTTGCGCATCACCAGGCCTTGTAAGTGCGCCCGGCAAAAATTTGGGGGCAAACGGAGGCGGTCAATCAAATCTCGAGAAATTTGTGCATAACATACAGAAAATTGCCAAAATTGTAAATTCTCATTTATGCGAAAAATAGTGGTGCCGATCAATCAAAATTATAGCTCGCTCGTCAGCAGGCCTTGGGTGCATGCACGGCAAAAATTTGGGGCCACCAAACGGAGACGGTCGATCAAATCTCGAGAAATCCGTGGGCTAACATACACCGAAAATCGCAAAAATCGTAAATTCTCATTTATGCGAAAAATAGTGATTCCGATCAATCAAAATTATAGATTGCTCGTCACTAGGCCCTGTAGGCTGAGCACAGCAAAAATTTGGGGCCAAACGGAGACGGTCGATCAAATCTCGAGAAATCCGTTGGCTAACATACACCGAAAATCGCGAAAATCATAAATTCACATATATGCGAAAAATAGTGATGCCGATAAAATGAAATGATAGGGCGCTCGTCACCAGGCCTTGTAGGCTGCGCACAGCCAAAATTTGAGGCCAAACGAAGGCGGTCAATCAAATCCTTAGAAATCCGTGGGCTAACATACACCGAAAATCGCGAAAATCGCATATTTTCATTTATCAGAAAAATAGTTATGCCGATCAAATAAAGTGATAGGGCGCCCGTCACCAGGCATTGTAGGTTGCCCAGAACAAAAATTTGGGGCCAAAAGAAGACGGACAATCAAATCTCGAGAAATCCATGGGCTAACATACACCGAAAGTCGCGAAAATTGTAAATTCTTATTTTTGCGAAAAATAGTTATGCCGATCAAACGAAATGATAGGGCGCTCGTCACCAGTCCTTGTAGGCTGCGCACAGCCAAAATTTGGGGCCAAACGGAGGCGGTCAATCAAATCCTGAGAAATCTGTGGGGTAACATACACCGAAAATCGCGAAAATCGTAAATTTTCATTTTTTCAAAAAATAGTTGTTCCGATCAAATAAAGTGATAGGGCGCCCATTACCAGGCCTTATAGGCTGCCCACAACAAAAATTTGGGGCCAAACGGAGACGGTCAATCAAATCTCGAGAAATCCGTGGACTAACATACACCGAAAATCGTGAAACTCTTAAATTATCATTTATGCGAAAAATAGTGATGCCGATCAAACGAAATGATAGGGCGCTCATCACCAGGACTTGTAGACTGCGCACAGCCAAAATTTGGGGCCAAACGGAGGCGGTCAATCAAATCTTGAGAAATCCGTTGGCTAACATACACCGAAAATCGTGAAAATTATCAATTCTCATTTATTCAAAAAATAGTTATGCCGATCAAATAAAGTGATAGAGCGCCCGTCACCAGGCCTTATAGGCTGCCCACAGCAAAAACTTGGGGGCAAACGGAGACGGTCAATCAAATCTCGAGAAATCCGTGGGCTAACATACACCAAAAATGGCGAAAATCATAAATTCTCTTTTATGCGAAAAATAGTGATGCCGATAAAATGAAATGATAGGGCGCTCGTCACCAGGCCTTGTAGGATGCGCACAGCCAAACTTTGTGGCCAAACGGAGACAGTCGATCAAATCTCGAGATATTCGTGGGCTAACATACTCCGAAAATCGCGAAAATCGTAAATTCTCATTTATTCGAAAAATATTTATGCCGATCAAATAAAGTAATAGGGCGCCCGTCACCAGGCCTTGTAGGCTGCCCACAACAAAAATTTGGGGGCAAACGGAGACGGTCAATCAAATCTCGAGAAATTTGTGGGCTAACATACACCGGAAATCGCGAAAATTGTAAATTCTCATTTATGCGAAAAATAGTGGTGCCGATCAATCAAAATTATAGATCGCTCATCAGCAGGCCTTGTAGGCTGTGCACAGCAAAAATTTGGGGCCAAACGGAGACGGTCGGTCAAATCTCGAGAAATCCGTCGGCTAACATACACCGAAAATTGCGAAAATCTTAAATTCTCATTTATGCCAAAAATAGTGATTCCGATCAATCAAATTATAGATCGCTCGTCACCAGGCCCTGTAGGCTGTGCACAGCAAAAATTTGGAGCCAAACGGAGACGGTCGACCAAATCTCGAGAAATCCGTGGGCTAACATACACCGAAAATTGCGAAAATCGTAAATTCACATATATGCGAAAAATGGTGATGCCGATCAAACGAAATGATAGGGCGCTCGTCACCAGGCCTTGTAGGCTGCGCAGAGCCAAAATTTGGGCCAAACGAAGGCGGTCAATCAAATCCTTAGAAATCCGTGGGCTAACATACACCGAAAATCGCGAAAATCGTAAATTCTCATTTATTCGAAAAATAGTTATGCCGATCAAATAAAGTGATAGGGCTCCCATCACCAGGCATTGTAGGCTGCCACACAACAAAAATTTGGGGCCAAAAGGAGACGGTCAATCAAATCTCGAGAAATCCGTGGGCTAACATACACCGAAAATCGTAAATTCTCATTTATGCCAAAAATAGTGATGCCGATCAAACGAAATGATAGGGCGCTCGTCACCAGTCCTTGTAGGCTGCGCAAAGCCAAAATTTGGGGCCAAACGGAGGCGTTCAATCCACTCCTGAGAAATCTGTGGGCTAATATACACCGAAAATCGCGAAAATCGTAAATTTTTATTTTTTCGAAAAATAGTTATTCCGATCAAATAAAGTGATAGGGCGCCCATCACCAGGCCTTATAGGCTGCCCACAACAAAAATTTGGGTCCAAACGGAGACGGTCAATCAAATCTCGAGAAATCCGTGGGCTAACATACATCGAAAATCGCGAAAATCGTAAATTCTCACTTATGCGAAAAATAGTGATGCCGATCAAACGAAATGATAGGGAGTTCGTTACCAGGCCTTGTAGGATGCGCATAGCCAAACCTTGGGGCCAAACGGAGACGGTCGATCAAATCTCGAGAAATCTGTGTGCTAACATACACCGAAAATCGCGAAAATCATAAATTCTCATTTATGCGTAAAATAGTGATTCCTATCAATCAAAATTATAGATCGCTCGTCAGCAGTCCTTGTAGCCTGTGCACAGCAAAAATTTTGGGCCAAACGGAGACGGTCGATCAAATCTTGAGAAATCCTTGGGCTAACATACACCGAAAATCGTGAAAATCGTAAATTCTCATTTATGAGAAAAATAGTGATGACGACAAAATAAAAAGATAGGGAGCCCGTCACCAAGCCTTGTAGGCTTCCCACAGTAAAAATTTGGGGGAAAACAGAGACGGTCAATCAAATCTTGAGAA
>JACEIK010000150.1:583668-595103 GCA_018107945.1 Datura stramonium | reverse complement strand
ATATGTATATTTCATGTTAATTATTAGAAAATTTGTATTACTACACTATTAACAAATTAACATCTAATAATAAATATTAGCATTACAGAGATATATTGTAATACAAAGCTATATAATAGAATAGAATATATAGCAGAAGTTATTAGTTTAAACAATTTACACTTATGAAATCGTATTGTGAGTTATCACTGACTTGTTTTGGCATTAATAAATTGATATCATATCACAAACATATTTATTTATTTGTAATTAATCGTCTAAACTAAAAAAGACTCATCAAAATTAGTGAAAAATAACTACTAATGCATCCATTAGAGTAGACTATCTAACACACTATATTGAGGTGCGGTCCTTCTCCAAACCCTGTTAACACAGGATGTTTTGGTACTAGGCTGCCTTTTTTTCAAATTATACTTTCAAAGTCATAAACATAAGATTGATTTGCATTATAAGTATAATTTTATTCAATATGTAATTATTTCTTAAAAGATAAAATCCCCTAATCTCTTTTAAATTTCTAAATATTAATATTTTCTATATATTTCAAATAAGGAAGGATTTAGTACATGAAATTTTGTTAATTTTAAAATCCTAAATATTAGAAAAATAATTGAATAACTATTTGGACAAGTGCGAACTCTTCTTTTAAAAGGGTAAGAGGTGAATAATATTTTGCTATGAGGCTTCGTACTTTAAATATAATAACTTAATTTTAAACTTTTCATTTTACCCGATGATTTCAGCTCAACTTTCTTTCCGTCTCTTAATCTATATCTCTAGTCAAACACTTTCACATAAATTGAAACGGAAGAAATATTGTAGATTTAACTAAAAAGAATAAATAATAAAAGTACTCGATTAATTGAAACAACTTAAAGTATATAATGTCTCTATATATAGTATACACACACACTATATATATACTATATTAAAAGTGTAAAGGCCCTTGAAAATANATTAAAAAAATAAGAAGGAATTCAACGTATTAATGCATAATAAAATTACACTCTTTAATTTATTTTCTCGTATGGTGATGTCACAACCCAAGCTGGGACCTCGGATCGAGACACGAAATCTGAAACCACGAATGACTCTGAGCTAACCCATGGCGCATACATAGCATGATTTAAGAACATAACTAAGCGGAAAGTAAAAAATGAACATGACATAAGCGGAAATCTGCATAGCATAACGACATAAAAGTAACACGATTCAACATTGGCGAAAACATCTATACTTGCTATCTGGAAAACCTCCAAACATCTGATGAACTGATGGGACAACACCCCCAACTAGCTCGCTAAAGATTGAAACTAAAAGACATGGGCATAAAGCATAAACTGATAAATGTCCTCGGAGGATGAGGACTTACCAATACTAGGATGGAGCTGGACTGATCAGGAGCGAACTAGCAGCGAGACTGAGATAGATCACCCGAACCTATATCATGAGATGATATAGAATAGAGTATGCGGTCAGTACTTTGAACGTACTGAGTATGTAGAGGAAGTAAAACATGCTAGTAAACGATAGTCTGAAATCGTGAATATTAAACAAGATAGAATATGAGAGTAAGGACACCATGCTAAAAATCATATTCCTAAAGTAATTATGATCATGAGGTATTCATCATAAGCTGAACATAATGACCCAAGGTTTAGAAATAGAAATCATATAATGTACCATACTTGAAATCATAAGTCAAAACTCATAAAACTGGTCAATGGGTCAAATATGCTATAAATCATAATATGATAATATATGAACATAAGTAACTAAAAACATGAGGAACAACGAGAGGCTTCGTCTTAGACGACACCATCATGATAGAGCTTACATGATGCTTCAACTATCTCGCTCAAGTGGGCAGAGTCGTCCCAAGCTTGCCAAGGCTAGGAACGATTAAGGCGTGATATCACTTGTAAGTCCCCGTAGGGTTTGAACATGAATATACCTACGGTGGCACGTAGTTCTGAGTCTAGGGGTTTGCCTCAACCCCTAGCCTACTCGGTGCTAGACATTACTCCAAAAATATGCACATGACTCATAATCATAATCATGAAAGCATACTTAAAGTACATGGGCTAGTTAAAATCATGAGATATATAAATATACTTGAAATACATGAACAAGGCCCGTGAGTCGGCCATAAACATAAAACTGACATTCATGAAAGCTATGCATAGTTGAGAAAATCACCATATCTTATAATTCATAAATTCGTGAAGGGTTCTTGTGAAAGTCATGCATCATGATCATAAAACATAATTTTAAAACTTGAGGGACTTAAATTCATAAGAGTATCATAGAATCTAACTAATTAGGAGTTCATAACTATGTTTGAATTTTAGAATTAAAAATTTCATGAGAGACTTGATAGGAACATGAAACCCTAATTATGGAAACATGAATTAGATTAAGGAGAAGCTAATCTTATAGATAAACATGAAGGAATTTCAACAACATCCAAACCCAACCCTAGAATTCCGAATTAGGGCATGGGGACTTGGGAAATCATGTTTTCAATTAAAAAATGGATATGAGGATGGAAGGAATCCCTCATTAATAACCCCACATACCTGGGTTTGCTGGAATTATTGCTATGTTTGATACCCAAGAGAGATTGAAGAGGATGAGGATGAGGAACCCTTACTTTATTTGAGAGCTTGATCTTCTGATGAGAGTGTTAGGAGTAGAATGAGGGCTTAGGATGAATAAAAACCCCTAAAACCCTTCTTCTTATGCTCAAAACGACTTAGTTTAGAAGTTAGCAACTTAGAAAATTACAAAAACACTCTCAATAACTCAACTACGAATTGGTCTCTACCAGACCCAACGACTCACCTCACGACCCTTTGGGTCTCTTCACGAGTCGTTACTTGACCCGTTACCATTGGGACCAAAATTTCCTTCTCTAATCTAATCTTTGGATTTTTAGAAGTGATCATTGATATGGTGTGGAGATTGGTGTCTAATAACTGGTACTTCATTTTAATCAATGGTCAATCACAGGGTTTCTTCCAATCATCTAGAGGGCTGAAATAAAGGGACCCAATTTCACCTCCTCTATTCATAATTGCTGCAGAAGTATTAGCCAGAGGATTAAATAGACTGCATGAAGACTTAGAATTCAAGGATTTTGGTTTTGCCTAAATGGAGTCCAGAGATAAATCATTTATCCTATGCTGATATACTTTTTTTTTTTGCTCAGGAGATAAAAGATCAGTCAAGAAAATGATGCATGTGCTGATACAATATGAGCAGATTTTGGGTCAAATGATAAACACGCATAAGAGCTTTTATTATTTACATAAAAAGGCCTTTGTGTTCTTGGGAAATAAGTTGAGAAGATGGACAGGCATAAATCAAGGGTCTTTCCCCTTCATATACATAGTGTCACTAGTATTCTATGGGAGGAGAAAAAAGGTATATTTTGAAAATTTGGTAA
The DNA here is from genome assembly GCA_018107945.1 of Datura stramonium. Lineage (NCBI taxonomy): Eukaryota > Viridiplantae > Streptophyta > Magnoliopsida > Solanales > Solanaceae > Datura > Datura stramonium. The sequence continues at coordinate 591,655 of JACEIK010000150.1, read as the reverse complement.
GAAAGATTTCAAGAAGGATTCTGGGGTGGTAGAACAAATTATTATCTTTTAGGGGAAGATATATTTTGATATTGCATATTCTACAAACTATGCCAGTATATGCACTATCAGCAATGCACCCTCCCAAAGGAATCCTTGATCAGGTACATAAACTTTTTGCAAAGTTTTTCTGAAGCAAATCACGGGGCATGAAAGGTAAGCATTGGATAGTGTGGGATGAGATGTGTTATCCTAAACAGAGGGAGGATTGAGTTTTAAATCATTGCATGATATATCTAAGGTCTTGTGTGCTAAGTTATGGTGAACATTTAGAACTTCCACAACTTCATTATGAGGTATCTACGTATGGAATAAATATTTCAAGAAGGCTCATCTAGGCATAGTTAAAAGCATAGGCGCATCTCACATTTGGAGAAGAATGTTACAAATGAGAGAGGAGGTGCAACATGAAATCTGGTGGCAAATAAAAACCGGAATATCTAGGTTTTGGTATGATAATTGGACACAACAAGGAGCTTTGAGATACACATAAGACAATTCAATAAATGAAGAGGAGATGGAGGTTAAGGGGTTCATCTCAGATGGGAGTTGGGATAGATAAATGTTGAGTGGAAGAATTTAAGAGGAAATGACCAAACACATTATAGAAAATGTGAGTCCTTCCATTTGCGAGGAGGTGGATACGGCTTGGTGGATGGAAAGTTCTACAGGGAAGTTCACAGTGAAATATGCCTATGATATCCTGAGGAGGAGAAGGGGAGAAGGGGAATGGTGGGCATACATCTGGAACAGAGAATTACCATTCAAGTTAGGATTTTTCATGTGGAGAGTATGGAGAAAAAAAAATTGCCACAGATGACAATTTGCAGAGGATGAAAATTAATATGGCTTCTAGATTTTACTGTTGTGAGAGTTTTGCTCAGGAGACCCTGACTCATTTATTTCTAACAGCTCCCATAGCTTTTTGGCTGTAGAAGCAGTTTGCTTCTTGTGCAGTATTAACATGGAGAACATGCATTTACAACAAATCATTGTCCATTGGTGGAAGATAAGAGTTCCAACCAAATTAAAGAGCTTATACACAGCAGTACCAACCATCATAATGTGGGAGTTGTGGAAGAGAAGAAACACAAGAAGGAATGACAAGGAAGTGAATTTTATCAAAATGTTTAAGTCATGCCAACAAACTGTTTAGCAGTTTGTGAAACTTCAATATCCATGGATTAATATCCCCTACCATTGGGAAGGAATTTTAAGCTACTTACAGGGGTACAATGCTTAACTTCACTTTAAAATATTGAAATGGAAACTACCAAGAGAATACTGGATAAAGTGTAATACAGATGAGGCGTCAAGAGGTAATCCAGGGAGCAGTGCATACTGTTTCTGTGTCAGATATGCTAATGGAGATCTAATATATGCAGAACCAAAGGAAATATGAGTGATGATGAATATGAAGACAGAGGTTACAGTAGTATGGAAGACACTGAGATACTGCACTTCCACTCATAGGAATAACATCATTCTGGAGACTGATTCACTCAGCCTACAGAAGATGTTAATCAAAGAATGGAAGGTACCATGGGAAATAACATGCATGATGGAGGAGATTAAACAAATGAAGTAGTATATAACAATGGAGATCATACATGTATACAGAGAGGCTAATTAACTAGAAGATAGCCTAACAAACAGTGTGTTCAATCAAGAGGGGGAGGGGACATATACACAGTTTTCAACGGCTACCAACTGAGTGCAAAAAGGTGCTTAACTAGATAAAGCACAAATACCAAGCATCGGGATCAAAACAAGGGCAATTACAAGAGCAGAAGTTACATCGGATAGGTCTCACAGTTAAACTAAATGCATAGCAATATTCACATGACCAAGTTAGGAAGCTGTGAGACTACACCTAACTTAGGTTATTACATCACCAAAAAGGAGCCAACAAAAGTCAGGGGAACTGAGTCAGATCTATTAAGAGGATTCGTCCACAAGAGAGGATACATCAAAATGAGAGAATCGGAGCGACATAGTTTTCTCCATTTTTGTCAAATCGAGGAAGACCACTCAATAGAACAAGACTTACCCAATCTTGAGTTGTTAATCTTCACCGGATCTAGAATCTGTAGCAGAGAAGGAGATAGTAAGAGACAGAGTAAAACAGTAAAGGACAATGGAGGTAGAAGCAGCACCTTTCTAAGTTGTAAGAGAAGCTCGCATCAATGGAATAGAGAGGAGGGCGATTAATCACCCAAAGAAGAAGCTTGGTTTCGAGCAAAAAGAAGAACGCCATTGTTGGAAGCTGCAAGAGAAACTCTGATGACCAAGAGACAGACCGATGAGAGAGTAAAATGGAGGATAGGTTTTTAGGAAAGTGGTGATAAAGTTAATACAAGGGTAGTTTTGTCTTTCTTTTGAATTTTGCAGAGCTATTTAGGTCGATGATGTAGATTAGTTTTGCTTTATCAAATAAAGAGCCTTGAGCTCATAATTAATTTTTTTTTTAAAAAATGCCTCCACTTGACGATTTGTCACAATACTTAACGGTACACTTAACCAATCGTCAAGACTCTCTGAAACTCAGGTTTTTCACCAACTTATCCCACTTAACGAGTCACCTATACGATCGTCCTGTGACTTACCGACTTGTCCCTCAATTCGTGAGATGTTCTGGAAATCAATATTTTTCTTCAATATTGCACGACCAACGGGTCAATTGACGAATCACTCAACGACTCGTTCTGTGATTTGGTGCAGATTTTTCTACTTTCTTCGTTTCAGTCCTCGGGTATGATCTTAGGGACTTTTGGGGTGTTACAGTTGAAATATTATGATGGATAATTAGTTAGCCTAATAAATAAATGATTGATATAAGCTAACATAATTGTAATCGATTTTAAAGTCATAAATGTTAAGACTTTTAATATAGTTTTAAATAAGAAATATTTAAGAAGAGAAATTTTAGTCAATTTTAAAATACTAAATATTAGGAGTTGTTACCTTTTAAAAATAAATAAAATTTTAATAGCTATAACTTTAGTTAATTTTAAAGTCCTAAATATTAGAATAATAATTAAAATCATAATTATTTTAAAAAAATAGTAAATGATAATTTTATCTATTACAAAATCTATTAATGACCGATACAAAATTCAATCAACATTTTAAAAAACTTTATAATAACTACGAACGTACGTTGCACGTTATTTCCAGTCAATTCCAATCACCGCAAGAAAATGTTTGGTGATATTACTTTTAGTTACATTACATTTGTTTTTTAGGGTACAAATTTGTTAGTACAGTATAATATTGCTATCCACATATTTATAATTTCTAAATAGAATATTAGAATTTAAGAGACGTTCTATTTGTTATAGTCAGTTACAAATTTAAATATATTAAAAATTTATTACTAAGCAAAATTAAAATAAAAGAAAATCAGTCAGAATTTTGCAGTCGATCATTTGATAGTCATGTTCTTGAATATAAGTAGAATAGGACTTCGTTTGCATTGCACTAGCCAAACACATAATCAACAAAGAAGTAGCAATGTTTTGGGATAATCACTATTGTTAGGGTCCCATAATGGACGTTAAATTGTTTAGCCTAAATTTTTCTTTTTTAGATTAATCAGTTAAATTATCCATGATGACATTACAAGCAACATAATTAATCCAAACTATGTTAATCCTCTGATAATGTGTGTGAATCGAGAGAATAATAATTAAAATTACAAAGGAAATAATTGACTTAAAAGTAATTGACAAAATAAAAGAGAAAAAGATTCTTATTGATTCTCTCATATCAGATGATGAGAGTTATTGAAGAGCAAGGATGAACAATCTATATATCTGCGTAAAGGAGAGACCTCAATCCGGTGACGTGGCATGTTTCATTGATCAGAAAAGTTTTTTATTTTTTTATTTTTATTTTTTATATTTTTCTCAAATTTTTAGAGTTTTAATTCTATTTTTTCTTATAAGGTACTTTCTTGAAAAATCAAAAGTCACTTACATTAACTCTTATTCGTTACACCATATAACTTTTTCATCTTCTGCACTTTTCCAACAATTATAAGATTTTATCCCCTATAATTTTTTTTCTCAGAAGGTATTTTCTCTTTCTATGAAAATACATGTATTCTCTATTTTCAATGGGAATTTTTTAAATGATTACCATCAACTTCATGTCTTTTCATCTATTATTCATGATCCTGATTTTAATATCCCCAACAAACAAACAATCAAAAAAACTTTCAATCGTATATGTCAGTTTATAATAAAAGTTAGAAGATTTTTCATACATGACTAGAGTGTCTTATGGAGCAAATGTTAAAGGTGCTTTTGAGTCTTTGAAAATTTCTTTCTATTTCTTAGATGACACTTCAACTTTTAAAGGTCAAATCTACTTTTCAATTTGTTAGGTTTTAAATTTTGTGAACTAATTTTTCAATCATTGTAATTTATTTGTTATGCAGTTTGTGGTGTTATGATGGACTTCTCATTCTCCTATTTTTTGTAGAATTACCTTCAAATTTTAATCATACAAGTAATTTACGGATCTGTGACGGCTTGAGGATCTAAAAATGGATTTTGGGATTGAGGAATGACTTGAATATGGAAAATAAAATCTGCATAATTTTTTCATCCAACTTTGTGTCTATACCAAAAGATATAGGGCCCAAAAAACTTCAAACAAGTTAGAGATTTGTGATTTTGTTGTGATATACATGTATTCTCTATTTTCTATGGGAGTTTTAAATGATTTACCATCAATTTTACGCCATTTTTATCTATTACTCATGATCCAAATTTTATACTTTTATATCCCAACAAACAAACAATTAAAAAAACCTTTACATCGTATATGTCAGTTTATAATAGAAGTCAAGAGATTTTTCATACATGACTAGAGTGTCTTGTGTAGTAAATAAAAAAGGTGTGTTCGGGTCTTTGCAAATTTATATCTATTTCTTATATGACACTTCAACTCTGAAAGGATCAAATCTATTTTTCTATTTGTTAGATTTTAAATTTTGTGTATTAATTTGTCAATCATTACAATTTATTTGTTAGGCAGTTCATGTTATTATGATGGGCTTCTCATGTTAACTATTTTTTGTAGAATTACCTTCAAGTTTTGATAAGATAAGTAAATGGGTGTTGAGGTCTTTGCAGATTTCTGTATATTTCTTAGATCATACTTCAACTCTTAAAGGAGCAAATCTATTTTTCGATTTGTTTGGTTTTAAATTTTGCGAACTAATTTTTCAATCATTACAATCTTTTTGTTATGCAGTTCATGGTATTATGATGGACTTCTTATTTTTACTATTTCTTTTGTAGAATTACCTTTAAATTTTGATCATATAAGTAAATTACGGATTGGTGGCAACTTGAGGATCTCAAAATGGATTTTGAAATTGAGGGATGACTTGAAGATGAAAAAAAAAAAGATATTTGCGTAATTTTTGTATCCAACTTTATGTTTCTACCAGAAGCTTCAAGTTACATGTATATAGGGCCTAAAAAACTTTATACAAGTCGAAAATTTGTGATTTTATTGTGAGATACATGTATTCTCTATTTTTCAATGGGAGTTTTAAATTGATTTACCATCAACTTCATGCCCTTTTCATCTGTTACTCATTATCCAAAATTTATGCTTTTATATCCCCAACAAACAAACAAACAAAAAAAATCTTTCTATCGTATATATCAGTTTATAATACAAGTTGGGAGATTTTTCATATGTGACTAGAGTGTCTTATGGATCAAATAAGAAAGGTGTGTTTGGGTCTTTATAAATATCTGTGTATTTCTTAGATGGCATTTCAACTCTTAAAATATCAAATCTACTTTTAAATTTGTTAGGTTTTAAATTTTGTGAACTAATTAGTCAATCATTGCAATTTATTTGTTATGAACTCATTTTACTATTTATTTTGTAGAATTACTTTTAAGTTCTGATCATATAAGTAATTTACGGATTGGCGACAACTTGAGGATCTCAAAATGAATTTTGGGATTGAGGGATGACTTGAAGATGGGAAAAAAAGAAGATATCTGCATAATTTTTTCATCCAACTTTGTGTCTCTGCCAAAAGATTCAAATTACATGTATATAGGGCCAAAAAACTTTAAACAAGTAGGAGATTTGTGATTTTGTTGTGAGCAATATTCGTCTTCAATCAAGTTACATGTGTATATTTTAGGTGCTTATGCTGAGTGAAAATGAAATACACGTCAATACTTTTTCTTTCGATCATAAAAAGAGAGAACTATTCCAATCCTGAATATGATTTCCCTCTTGCTCCTATGTTTTGTGAGTCTTTTTTCAACACTTTGCTCTGAAGTAGGAAAATAAAAATTACTGCAGCGTTGTTTCATGACATGCCTGAGTTGATTCAAAGATTTACTTAATTTCAATAAAATAATATATTTTTCCACAAGAGAATGTGTTTGATTTGGTATTTTATCAATTATATATTCTTAAGAGTAGATGTAGCTTTTGGTAGTTACATTAAAAGAATCGAATGTAATTGTTGAATTGTTGTTGTCTTTTTATTTTATAATAGGTTATGTCTTTGTTTTATGATGCGCGTGTTCTTGATAGACTCTAATTTTCTTGGTTACCTATTTATTGGTAATATTACTCCTTATTTGAAGAAGCATGTATGTTCTAATTATTTATTTTGTCATATTTTATTTTGATGGTGGTTTTAAATATTTGATTAGGAACACAAAAGGACAATGGAGAGTATTAGTCCCACAAAATTAGTAAATTGCTTAAAATCTGGACATGAAAATGACCTTTTTGTGTTCACTTTTTAGCATGATAATATATATAATTCTCTTCTTTTGCTTTTTGTATGTTATTCTTGTGATTTTTTCAATTCTTGTAGATCACCAATAATTTTAACCATGACCATTAATTTTATCCATTATTTTCCTCCGTGTCTCTTTTATATATTCTTAGTACTTATATGCTTGAAAATATTTGATGTAAATACTTAATATTACTATTATGTAACCAACTTAGGGGTCATCTGCTCACTATCTTACTTGGATATTTTTTTTGCAGGAAATTTAAGAGTCATGTGATATACTCATTAACTATGATAATTAAGGTGATCAATAAGATTTAAACTTCTACTAATAAAAATGAAGAAAGGAGTACAAAAAAGAGGAACAAAGACTGTTCTTATATAGAAGGTGTGGTCCTATCAAGTACTATGTTCCTTAAATTAGATATTGATGAAATATTTCTCTTATATCATTTCTAAAAGTTGATTTCCAAAGAAAATATTAGTTTCGTTTATCAACTTGAATAGACATAATTGTATCAAGAGTCATTTTTAAAATCCAAGTTGGAAGAACTTGTATACCAATNAGTTTAACCTGATAATGTTAGGATAAATTATTTTACCTCAATAAATAATGTCTCATTACAACAACTATAAGCCCTTATCCCAAACATACTTAAGTTAGCTATACGAATAGTCGATGTGCCTATCACTTTTAATTTATGATTATAATCAATATTGCTCAGATCCTCCATAAATGCTATCACAATCGTGTTGTATCTTCCAAATATATATCTTTTGGAGGAGAATATTATCAAGATAAAAGAATATAGCTAGATTTATCGGTTCAGTAATTATATCTTACAAATCTATGCAAGTCATGGTAAAAAGTTTATCTAGCAGTTTCTTTTGTATAATAGTTATTGGTCATCATGCCAAGCATGCACTTTTTCTTTAAAATTAGTAGATAATATGTCCTTTTGTAAATTAGTTTTGACTTTCGTGTATATGTATAATTATTTTACTTTGTAAAGTAACTCTACTTTTTTGCCAACATAAAATTTAATAGTCAAAGTATAATCTCTTCATTAATTGATTAGTCTGAAGTTGTATGTATGATTTGTTATGGGATATCAAAATTATCTTAACGTCCTGAGTTGATATTGAGTTGCTTCACAT
>JACEIK010000150.1:567089-579631 GCA_018107945.1 Datura stramonium | reverse complement strand
ATATTATGAAATCCCTAAAGCAGAACTCCAGCTTTTAGGTTGGTGGAGTATAGAAAGCCTCAAAAATTATAAATTAAATCAGGTGTGCTAAGCAAAAGTCAAGGCCTTAGAAAGGCTGGTCTATCTGCATGAAGATTTGAAGAACTCATAATAAGGGCTGTTGAACCATATAATCTGCTTTGGAAATTTGAACTGCCGGAAACACCTTTTAACCCTCTGAAAATGAACATCCATTTGCTTCAGTGGAGGATCAACAGTTCTCCCGAAGATGAATTTTGGACAAAAACATATAAGTATACCCACTTAAAATTTCAGCTCTGGTTCTAGACTTTCGATCATCAACGTGTTGGTTCTGAACTTTGGTCATAATACTGCAACCCAATGCAAACAATCACCCCCCTGCCCCCACCTCAAATATATAATTACAATTCAAAGTTTTGGGGGAAACCGCAATGTATCAGTTACAAGTAACAAGGTTAAATTTTTCATTTTTTTTTTCGTTTTGTGAATTCCAACAAGATCAACCCAGTGGTATCAGGTCGAAAGTTGGATAACAACATGTTATCTTGCCTTTCTGATATTACTGGCATAAGGGTAGCCGAATAAGTTACCTATAATTTTATAGAACATATTACATATAGAATAGAATCCTAAAAAAGAATCAATCTTGAAGATTATTATACTTGATTTTAGCTCAAAGCTCCTTTTTAAAAGGTGGGTGATGTTACAACTGGTTGTTGTTGAACATAATATCTCTTTGGACTTCACTATTCTGATATGATGTGTAGGATTGGTTTTTTATTTAATGCAACAGATATCGCAGGCAAAATATATCAAACATTAGATTTGCTACTAGTTGTTTGTTAACTTAAAACACTAAATTCAAAGAGAAAAATATAATTCAAATATTTCCCTCAATCACTTTACATCCTTGGAACCTTTTTCTCCGGATAATTTTTTTTCTCTGGCTAATTTATGCTATGCTCAACTCCCAGAAAGGTACCCCCATCTCATTTTATATGACACACTTTTCTTTTTAGTCTATTCAAAAAATAAAAAATAAAATAACACCTTTATCTTTTTGGATATTATTTAATAGTATCTCCATTTTACCGTTACTGACATGATTTGGTGCAATCCACTTGATATAAAATTTATTCATTTACAAGGAGAGAGAAACAAAAATGCATGTGGAAATCTCACTAGCACTCATCTAAAAGGATAATTTTGATTTTTGCATATATTTGGCTAACATGTTAAAAAATTTCTTTAATTTCTTAAACTTCCGAGCCCAGTAAAGTACTTTCACATAAAATGGAACATTCCAACAGAGGTGTGATTAACTACTTTCTCCTGGGTTGATCAGGGAGCAACTACGAAATGTTTCAACTAGTCTATGCTTCATACGGGAAGAAAAAGGAGAATTGGTAACGGTTTGTGATGCTAATAGAACCTTGCCTGCAAAAATATGGTGTAATTTATAACCCAACCAAGTTCTTCAGTTTTTCCGGACCTTTCTGTAAGTTTGGGGTGGACAGTCATATCTAGTAGAAAAAGGCTGGAAGGCACTAGGAACTATACTAACACTTCATTTGAATGGTTGTTACATTTCGTATTGTATTGTATTATATTGTGTTGTATTAATGAATACAACATTTGGATAGAGGGTATTGTTTACCGTTGTTATATAATATCACATATCAACAATTTGAAGAACAAACCTATAAGAAAAGTAGGGAATGGGTAGAACTATTATAAAAAGACAGTGTAAAGGATAAAATAAGATTATTAGATAATAAGTAAAGACAAAATGAGAAAAAAAAATAAGGTAATGACGTGATCATACCAAATCGGTCGTTACACAAAACGGGACATTTCGTTGTTATGTAACAATAGATTTAACGATACGATACAGTAGAATATAAGTAACAATCAAAACAAACATTGTATTTAAACTAACAACAAAATACGATATAATAGGGAACAACCATCCAAACAACCTGTAAGAGAAGCACCTGCTGTGAGACGCCAAAGGGGCATAACCCCCCTAGTGGGACTGTTGGACTAGATTAGGTCAATGGGTCAATAGGTTTTTGTGTTTCTGCTTCCTCTGTAATCTCTTCACTAACCTGAAATTCTCAATAGTAGGCTATGCTAATAACGTTCTTGCTAGTGAACAAAAGTCATCTCTCTCTCTCTCTCTCTCCCCCCTACTTAAATTCTCAAGAATGGAAACAGACGAATATTACCAAAAGAGTTGCTTTAACTAGTATAACTGGCATCCAGTTTCTTGTTATTGTGCTTCAGATCTATCTTAATGCAAAACAGCATTCCTGCAATTTTATGTGCTTCTTAAATGGTCTAGAGGAAAACACAGGAATCTGTATATTCACATTTCCTGCAGGGAAGGGGCAAGGGAGATGAGGCAGAAAGGGTGCCTTCACTGTACAGCATGAAGCATATATGAGTAAACAACAGAATTTTGGCACATATAAAAGGGTGCAGTGAAGAATTAATTTGTATATTGGCCCATACGAAGGTTTACCTTGGATTTTTCACATGAAGTAACAAGAAGACAAAAGCGAGGAAGATAAATAAAGAACCAACGGCAATGTAGGACATTCCAAGGAAGTTATTCCTGCCTCCTAGCCAGCTGGTTGTTGAAAGAACAAGTTTCTTCCTTCCACCAAAACTGTACGTGTTGTAGTTATTAACAAGATTCACCATAATCAAGTCATCTTCCTCTAAGTCCACTTCAATTCTTCCATATAACTTACGGAAGGTAGGGAGAGCAGCAGTACGCATCCATACAATGAGATCTTCCTGATCACTTAGCTGATTGATTCCATCAATCCCATTCCAAAGAGGGAACAAGATCCATGAAAAAAACTCATTAGAGAAGTGAATTAAATAGAAGTCAAATCCGTATGGTTGAAAGAGAAGACAAAATAAACAATGGTAGAGGTCATAATTTATGCATAAATCATCCAACTAATCCCTAACCAAACGAAGTGCTAAAATTCCAATCCTTAAGAAAGGTTTCAAATCGACAAAAGTGATGTAAAGAATCGGGGGTCATGACTGCAACATCTCAAGGGCCACATCTAAGAACGAAACCTAGCAAGAACTTCCAATTTCTGTGTTATTATTTTTGTAATATAAATCAAGACACTGCATTAGACAAAACAGAGATGTCAAAATTTTAATAAACAACCCCACAACATCCGACCGGGAATTTAGAATAGAGCATAAGAGCTTTCAATGATCAGTATTTGGTCTTAGTAGTGACTCATGTACACGTTCATCCATGAAAATATTCAAATTTATCAAGAACGATACTAATTTTCCATTCGTCATTTCTTGTCTATCTTCTTTAGTCTAAGGAGATTCAAGAAAAGATATCGACTCTAAAATGAAGTATTGCTCCTTAATTTATATGCCTTGATTTAAGTTTCAATTTTGAGAGCACTTTCATATGTTTCGTTTAACAGAAATGAATAATCAGAGTTGCTGCATCTTTTCAAAGGCCTTACAGGAATGTTAGGGTCCAATGTTGCACCACCAATTAGAGACCCGCTCTGGAAATTGAATGGATAAACGTCTTTCCCAAATTTGTGTTCACGATCACTCCTCCAAGCAATATTTTTCCTGTTGACTTTTATAGCATTTTCCCCATGGAAGAAGGAATACGTGTCGTTAAACAAGCTCCATGCAATCAAACCACAAGGAACAATTGGGAGACCATTGTTTTCGCCTTCGGGATTGCAAGAATTCGTATCATTGTACTTTAATCCGTGTAAAAGCTGTTTATCACTTCTGCTTTTGACGTACCTGGATTGAACGGACCAAGCTAAGTCAGAAAAGAACAATTAACAGAGATAGATAACAAAATGGACTTAAAACAGAGGAACAAGTGATGACAAATGCACACAACACTCCAAAAAGAAAAGAGGAATAAATAAAATAGAGAAGAAACAAATGGTACAACTAGTACATAATGTGACAAGAATATGATATAACTGAGAAAAGCATCTACATTACATACATATAAAAGGGCAGCCCGGTGCACTAAAGCTCCCACTATGCGCGGGGTCCGGGGAAGGGCTGGACTACAAGGGTCTATTGAACACGGCCTTACCTTGCATTTCTGCAAGAGGCTGTTTCCACAGCTTGAATCTGTGACCTCCTGGTCACATGGCAGCAACTTATAAAAATAAAAATAAAAAGAGAGGAACTTATAAATCTTGATAATCAACTAAATTAAATGCCAGTAGTTCCAATCTTTCATGAATTTATATTACCAGCAAATATTGGTACTTGAAAAAGAAAAATGAAACAAAGGAGTTAAGACCTTCACCTTCTGTGGTTCTGGTAATAGTTATCAAGTTGATAATAGATGTAAATTGGAGCTTTCATATTTTTGGGAACCTGCACAGAGACAATTTCCAAACACGAAAAAAATCAATGAAGAGGATAAAGAAAAAAATTCAAACTAGAAATGATCGCTCCAATCATGGAAATTTTATAACAAGTAAAAGAAAAAGGCAAAAGTTGACCGTGTTTGCAGAGCAAAGATGGAATGATGCAGTATGCTGCTGGATGAGCAATGAGCATTATGGATTGAATGACGCAATGCCAAACACGTTATACCTCAATATGGGTGCAACAAGGAATAAACTATGTCACCAGCAATACAAGTGAGAAGAAAACGTATATTAGTAGTTATCTTCTTTTTATAAGTAAATTACGAAGAATTATTTGTGTAATGAACAAAACTCAGTCGAAGACGAGCAAAGAAAGGTAGAAAACATAGTTTCACAAAGTTTAGAACTCTTTCCAAATCTCTATCAGAAGACCTGGTGAAATAACATTCCCAGATGCATAAGATAGGTTGCCATGACTTTACAAATGCAAGAACTGGCTCCTTAGATTTTAATAAGGTAACAGAAGTTCCATTTACTCTAATTTTTATAAAATTAACATAATACCTATGAAGCAAGTATGCACTGACATGTGAATGTATTGTATGATAGCATAAAACGTTTCTGTTACTTGTAAAAATCACTTTTTTCTAATTCAGCATTTCTTATGGAAATGTAAGCTTACATTGAAGATCTAGCACAACTGGTTCAGATCACCACCACAGTGTTGTTTTAGGTCAAATATGATTTGCCAGCAGTTTTCTTGATATCTTATTACCGAAACTATCTTCTACTATTTGAAACCAGTGGTTCCATTTTTCATTGAAAGAAATTGTAAGAGTTTGTCTTATACATTTCAATTAGAGGAAAAGGACATCCAACTTTTCCTTGTCCAACAAAGAACTTCCACAAATTATACAGTTTCTCCTTTTATTTTCTTGTGTAAAGCTCTTGCAAAGGAAAAGAAAAAGAAAGAAACATTTTTTTAAATACGCACTCTATCATCATGCTTCAGCTAAGAATGCTGCTGTTGATGCCTTTTCAGAATCAACTTTGGTGTTTATCTACCACCAGAACCTGACTGCTTAGACATAATATGCTATTTTTAAATAAATGACAAGATACTGTATTTGGCTAGAGTAGTTCCATCGATTTTTACTTTATTCACAATAATTTGCACTGCGCAACTTCAAAAAATATGATCTCAACCCTTCCATAAGAAAACCTTTGATATTACCTTCCATGATTCTTATTTTAATTTTTAAGTATATGCGCATGTGTGTCTATAGAACATATATATGCAAGTATACTTGGGTATATATATAGGGTTTTGCTAACCAACTACATGGTTGAGGTATGTTAGCATTGTATCCATTTCTTGATTTCCAAATGGCGTTATCAACAGACTACTAACACACTAATAGGAGGGGCATTACTTTTTTTTTTAAACCCAAACTTTAATCCCAATTCTCCTCTTCCCTCTTCTCTTTTCCGCATCTCCCTCTTCAATGGTGACTCCACCCACAACAACAAACATAAAATTTCGGAATAGATTAAATATAAACAACATATTAAAACCATTTTGGGTGATGGGAATCACTTTCCATTGTTTTTTCCTGCTATTTTTCCTATTTGTTTCCTTATTGGAAAATGTGATGCCGGTTTTAGAGAACCGCTCCTCGGTAGAATCATTGTTTGAAGAGGTATTGTTATTGGATTTTGATGTACTCGAATCAGATATGGAAACTGAAATTGGGGGTTTCTGAATAACATTTTGAGATTTCAAAGAAGCGGAGTTGGCACAAAACCTTGCTGAGAGTGGAAGTGAATATGAGACTGAAATTGGAGATGTCAGATAATGGTTATCTCTTTTTTTTTTTGGAATTAGGTAATGTTGTATTCTTCAGCTTTAAGGGTATGCTGGCAATCTCCAAAAATTGAGATTTGCAATACAAGAGAGAGTAAGATAGTAAAGAAAATTAATCAATTACATAGAGCCTATAAAATCTACCAACTGTTCAGCTACTTCTAAACCTTATTCCTTACACCAAAAGTATAATGTATTAATATAATTCTCTTTGATGGTCTGAATGGACTTGGCAACATCCTCAAAACATCTAGTGTCTCTCCTTCCATGTAGTCCACCATATCCATGGTGGTATTATCTTCCACCATATTCTTTGGCTTTTGCTCCCTCCTTTTCTTATCCAGCAACGGAGTAAATCTGCTGTGTGCTCAGGCATTATCCACCTAGTATGTGATGTTAAGAAATAAAGCCCAAATCTGTGTTGTGAATTCGCAATGAAGAAACAAGTGGTTGTTGGTTTCCTCTGTCTCCTCACACAGAAAACATCTAGAAGCAATTTGAAAGCCTCTCCTTTTTAGCTTTTCATGTGTGAGGCATGCTTTTCTAGTAATCAATCATGTAAAACATTCTATCTTAATTGAGAAGTTGTACTTCCTTATCTGTTTCCATGGCCCTGATATGCTACTGCCATCCCTATCATGTTTCCAGATCATAGCATCTGGAGCTGTAGATGTACCTCTGAATCCACTTAGCACCTGAAGGACCTCAGCTACTTCATCAACCTCCCAGTCATTCAAGTTTCTTCTGAACATAAGGTTCCATCCTGGTGGAGTCCAAGTGTCTGTAACTGTTGCTTCTGGTTCAGTGCACATGGAGAACAGATCTCGGAATGAGGCCATAAGAGCCTCCTGTCCTATCCAGTGTACCTTCCAGAGTTGGATCTTGGTGCCATCACCCACACTAAAGTGTATATTTCTTGTTAACTCCACAGGTTCCTAATTGTCCTCCATGTTGACACCCCATAAGGATTAAAACACTATGTTGGTGCACCAGGGCAAACCTGACCATATTTGTTAGAGATGATCTCCTTCCATAAAGCATGATCCTCATTCACAAACCTCCATAGCCATTTAGCTAACACATTCTTATTTTGGACCCCTAAATTCCTGATGCCAAGGCCACCAACCTATTTACTTAAAATGGCAATTTGCCATTTCACCATATGTATACATTTACCCCCCTTGTTTCCCATCCATAGGAAGTCCCTCGTCAACTTATCTAGCCTGTCTACCACCCTAAAAGGAATGGGAAACAATGACATTACATAAGTAGGCAAAGAGTTCAGGACTGGATTAATTAAAGTAATTTTTCCTCCAAGTGATAAATACTGAGCTTTCCAATTGACTAATTTCTTTTCTGGTTTTTTCCACAACCTATCCCAGATTTCCAACTCTTTATGTCTGTTGCCAAGAGGCATGCCAAGACAGGTTGTAGGGAATTCTTCAATTCTACATCAATGTTTTCCAAACTTGGTGTTTGTGTTACTTCTTTTACTAGGAAGATACTACTCTATCTCCAATTTACAGCTAGACCAGAGGCTGTCTCAAAGACTACTAACACCACTCTGATATAGCTGATTTGATCTGCCTTAGCATCACAGAAGATAATACTGTCATCTACATATAATAGGTGGCGTATTTGTAAATCCTCCCCTGCAAGATTTTCTATTTTGAAGCCTTTAACCCAGTTATTTAGATTAGCCAACCTTATTATGTTGTTGAAGCCCTCCATGGCTAGTATGGAGAGGAAAGGAGAAAGGGGGTCTCCTTGTCTGAGACCTCTTTGTGAGGGGAAAAAACCAACAGATTCTCCATTAACTAGGATAGAGAACCTGACAGTTTTGCTGCAAAAATCTTGATTTGACTTGGTACAATATGCCCAGTGGTATAGCTGATGTAGTTACTATATTGAGGCATATTATGGTACATCAGTGGTGTAACTGATTTCGGAGAATATGTGTCTTATTGCTTTAAATGTGTTGATATTGAATCTGTAAACTGCTGTTGTGGTGAATTACTATTATGTCATATCTATAACTATTAGGAAGAAACTGTTACGATTACAACTCGTTGTCACTTCTAAAAAAGGGTCAGTGATCAATGTTTGTTGAGTACACGTGTTTTCCGTACTCACTCTATACTTGTTGCACTTTTTACGTGTAGAAATGATCCAAGTACCAGCAGTACTTGAGTTTGCTTCGTGTTCGAGACTTGTTGCGGTTAGAGTTCAGAATGAGCTACTTTCTCTTCGGCAGCACTGGATTCTAGACTCCTTATTTTATTTTCTGTCTTATTTCTTTCTCCACAGTGGTTTTTAGTTTTCAGACTTGTTTGGTATTCGTAGATGCTCTTGTACTAGTATCACCAGATTTTGGGGTTGTTTTGGATTTACTCTTTTATTCCGCATTTTTAATTTGCTTGGGAACGATTTATTCTCTATAAAAGTTAGCTTGTTGATTCCGCATTTGTTTCTGCAATATATATTGCTAAATGGTTAATAAAGAAACGGGGTTCACCTACGGGGATGGTGGGTGCCCTCACAGCTTAAATGGGACTTTGGGTTGTGGCAACTGGCAAGTATACATCCTCATCACTGGATGTCCAAAAGAATGCTTAAATGCAGAGTCATAAAAAGCAGAAATGGTAATATCTTGTGAAGCAAGGAGAATTAATATATAATAAGAGGCATGCTTGAATGTAAGCTCATAACTCGTGATGAAATATCACCTTTAAGTAACGCGTGCAATTCTTGGAAACTGAGCTATCTTTGATGTAAGCAACTTTTTGGCTCTTGAAATTATCTGGCACACAATCTGTATCATATCTGTCAACAATCTCAATAACCTGCAAATGCTTTTCTGATCAGCCATTTATGCCAAAATTATTGATCAGGTTGGAGGAAACAGATTATGCAGACAGATTAATGAGGTCTGTAATCAAGAGTGGAGCAAAAGCTTACACTTTCAGAAGCATAAAGACAGAGAAGTCCAACTGGAATAAAAACGACGCCTATCAAGAAAAACATTGAAATGACCTGTTAAGAAGGTGTAGTCAGAGAAGTACAATACCCCATCGATTTAGAAAAGAAATGGGAATTTCAGAGAAAGACTTCTTCTCATTTAGTTACCCATGCTGGTGTTAGGACAGGTTTACATGCTGGGAGATTTTGTTGTGTAAACTGATATACAGCTGCAAATGTGAGAATGAAACATGTCAATAGTTAGCCTCTACTTCTGTATTTATAGGTTATGAAGCAAATAGACCTGCATTACACTCAGCTAGAAAGATAATATTGAGAGAAATGAAGAAGATCAAAGGGAAACTGAAATTATTAACTAGATGAGTACCAATTACTATAGAACAAAAGGTTAACTAAAATAATCATAACTTGACATTTTGATTGAAGATGCATCACTTATTCCAATGTCACAATCACATAATCAATTCTATATTTCATAGAGAGATGGCATAATGAACTCCTCAAATTCACATATTCTCCTCCTTATATGCTTATTTTAAAGAAACAAATATACCAAGACCCTAACGACAATGGCAATACCTTAGGTAAGTGAAGTACAACTGGAACATATGTTTCAGAGAAGGCTTTTACACTGTTGAGGAAGCTTATTTAATCCTGTAACTTGACCCAAAAACAGAATTTATATTTTGATTGAAGATGCATCACTTATCTCAATGTCACAATCACATAGCCAATTCTATATTTCATAGAGAGAAGACATAATGAACTCCTCAAATTCACATATACTCCTCCTTATATGCTTATTTTAAAGAGACAAACATACCAAGACTCTAGTGACAATGGCAATACCTTAGGTAAGTGAGCACAACTGGAACCTATGTTTCAAAGAAGTCTTTTACACTGTTGAGGAAGCTTATTTAATCCTGTAACTTGACGCAAAAACAGTATTTATAACCAACAGATAGATGCCAAACTCTTACTTTATATGGAAGACGACACTACATCTCCCATCATGGAAAGTAACTCTCACATGCTCCTATTTCGCTGACAAAAAAAATTACTTTAAGTTTATATCTTAACATTACTGTAGAAATCAAGCAAGTCCTCTGTTATAGACAATGAGCTTCCATTTTCTTCACCTAACTACTTATTAACTGTGTCCATACAAGTATTTAACTATTATTACTTGATTATAAGTTTTTCCTAAGGTCTCTACAAGAGTTGGATAAAGTCCTATTAAAGGTCTTGATAAATACAAGAAGGATGGCGTAAGATCACGTTCCTAATTCAGATTGATCATATTCTCATAAGTCCTTCCCAGCTCATCTAAGGGCTAACCAAAGAAACCACGATCTCTATCACCGACTAGCACCACCATTAACTCCCCATCACCACATGCCAGAAATACTAATAACCATCCCAAACCACAACCCTACATAATGCATCACATGCCAGAAATAACCAATAACCATCCCAAACCACAACCCAACATAATGCGGATGCAACTAGAGAATTAACAGCTGTCAACATCAGCAACACCCACAAAAAAGACATTTCAAGTATTGTGATAACACAAAAAGTAATTTTCTCTAGTTTAACAATTTGCAGCAGCAATTACAATTTTCTGATTATTTAGTTTGAATCTACTCGTTAAAGAACCTGGCACGCTGAGAGAGAAAATTCTACCCATAAGAGCTTTTTCTTCTCCTTTCTTTTGTTGGTTTTAATTTATGATATTCATGCAGGAAAGTTGTTCTGATATATAATATCATCAAGCTCATACTTAATGTGCATTCTCCACCAGTTATAATTAATAAATTTGAAGACTTCTACAGTTTTTTCATTGCTGAGATCTATTACTATTGCTTTTTGCATGTCTTTGAAAATTAAAGTAGCTACAAATCTCTTGATTTGTGGCATATCATATTATCTGTCATATTAGTAGATAAATTCTCTTTCCCATTATAGATAACAATAGTTTGGCCAATCATTGTTTTCCTGCTCTTTGATGCCATGTCTGATTTGAATCAAAGGGGCTACCTTTCGTCAAGAAGCTTGATTAGTAATTTGACCTATCTTATACCAATTCACTTAACCAAACTCTTCACAGAATTTAACTATAACGGAAAACCTGGCTCATAGGAATAACTGAATCATTTTGCACTTTGAACTTACCATTATCCAAATGTCGTCGAACTGGACGTGAACGAGATTCTACAGATTGATCACCATTTCCTGACAAAGCACTTGCTCCCTCCACGTCCATTCAATCAAGTTATTCAGGAGCCCCCAATTAATGATAGAAAGGCCAGTAGAATCTCTACTCAAACTGCAGCTGAAGCAAAAAAAAAAAATCTACACACAGTAAATTTTACATTCCAATTTCCACCAAACTAATCTCCAAGTGCCATTTGGCTGCTGAGAGAAATCCATAAAGGGTTTAAAGTTTAATTTGAGAAAATTTGCAAATCCAAACAACAATTAATTACACTAAAGAGTGAAAAAGCAGAAATTCGTGGAACCCATCTGTTCTATTCTTGGTGGGTAGAAATATAACTGTGATCCTCGCATTCAAGCTGGGACTTCTTAATTTTCACCAAAAAAAACTAATTTCAAAAGATCAAGCATATTGAACATTTCAATTCAAAGAAGGTGTCAGAATTCTTACATGTGAACTAGGTATTTGGAAAATTGAACTAGTACAATGGTTGATAACTGCGATTTCCAATTTACAAGGGAAAAAATTGGAGACTGTGGGAATGGGATGATTGTGAATAGAGAACTTATAGTGTATAGGGAATGCGAGAGATTGCTTTTGACAGACGAAAAGCAAAGCGAAAAAGCGGTATATGGTAATACGCATATATACGTTTCGAGCAAAGAGGTGTTGAAAGTCTCCAATGGAAGTCTTCCTTTTCCTTGGTGTTGTTTCTTGGGAAAAGGCCAAAATTAACCTTAAACTATTGGAAATAGCATTATAAACAGTTGCTTTTTATTCTTTTTTTTTTTCTCAAAAATACGTTTATACCGCAAAAATATCTTTTAATTAATTAAATAATTCAAAAATATTGATTCTATAATAATTGCTCCAAACAAAATAAATTTTTTTTTTCTTCAGACTATTCGAAATGGAGTACTTTTAGCCAAATAATTCAAAAATATTCATTTTATAAATAATTGCTCCAAAACAAGAGAAATTTTTTTTTCCTTAAATATTATTCAAAATGGAGTAGTTTTACTTTTATTTTTTAAATTTTTATTATTGGTGGGGGAGA
>JACEIK010000150.1:543490-558876 GCA_018107945.1 Datura stramonium | reverse complement strand
TATAAGAGAAAAATACATGTATTCTTTAAGGGTATTAAAATAATTTCATCATATATATCTTCTATTGTTCTATATCACTTACTCTCATATTTATGTAGACATTATTTCCTTTTTTTGTTAGCTCACTTTTGACCAAAAATCTATGTTTTATGTCTTATCCAAACTTTTAAGTATAATTACATATATTAATTTGTTTGTCTAATTATAAGTTTTTGCCGCTAACTGCTCCTATTTTAAGGTGGTTTTTAATTTTTGTCGCTTAAATTGGTGGTTTTTAATTCTTACCCTTTAATATTTTAAGTAATAAAAAAGGGGATAAAAATATCCTTAGTATTTTTTTTAAAAAATGGCAAAATAAATAAAATTCGCAAGACATAATTTAGTCAAGTAGGCAGAAGTTTATGCTACTAAATTTCTGCCTAAAGGCACAAGTTCAATAGGCAGAAGTTCAATTGCATGAACTTCTACCCTAGGCACAAGTTCCCTACTGTATATTTATCCCAAAGCATAAATTCATATTGTTGAACTTATGCCTAGGGGCAAAAATTCATGCAATTGAATTTCTGGCCCAAGGCAAAAGTTCATGCTAATAAACTTCTGCTTTTTAGGCTCAAATTCATACTACTTAGTTTATGCTTTGAGGCATAATTTAAGTGAATTTATATCTTAAAGTATAAATTGGGTTATCCCTTGCGACTAGAAGAAGATCGCTTCGGGGTCACTGTGGTGTGGCTGAATGTAGAGCATTCCGCCCTTACAGCCTTTGATCAGTAAATTATTTAGAACTTCGGAAGATGGTCAAGGTAGCTTGCTTCCAAGCTACTACACTAGATGGGCATGTAGTCGTAGTAATCGGCCCAGAATTTACTGTATACAAATCACCATCTGCTCATCAAACTCCAAATCACCCTCCTCCTCCTCCTCTCTCTGACGTGAACCACCGCCATGATGAAAAAAGCGCCATCCTCTCCGATGGAGTAATGAAAAAAATATTTCTTTCCTACACCTACTTAGCATGTGGATCGTCCTCTCCCCCATAGTCACTGTATACAACAAATACATTCTTGACAAAAAGCTCTACAACTGGCCTTTCCCAATTTCCCTTACAATGATTCACATGGCTTTTTGCTTTTCTCTAGTTTTCTTCCTTCTACGTATTCTCAATGTCTTAGGCATAAATTGTGCTTATGTCAAAGACTTATGTTTTGTAAATTTTATTTTTTCCTTGTGAATTTTTTTTAAGGATATTTTTTATCATATTTTTGTCATTTAAAGTGTCGAAGGGCAAAAATTAAAGATCACAAATTTAAGAGGCAAAAATTAAAAACCACCCTAAAATAAGGATATTTGTGTGAATGACACGCCTAATTAAGAGCCTAATAAAAACGACATCATATCCAACAAATTTTGATCCTAATAATCGGTAGCTTCATCCTCGGGGACCTAATAATTTAAGAAGTGTAACATTTCAATCGACCATTTTGAGTTTTAGAATTTCTTTCTTTTATTTGAGATTTTTTGTACATTTATTTGGTGATTTACGACTTGTGGGTATGTGTGATACGGGTCCCAAAGAATTTAAGTGCATTTGAACACTTGAACTCGAACCCGTGGCTTAAAGTTCATAGAGCTAACCAAAAATAAAATTTAAATTAAATAAACTTAGATTCATGGTTTGAAGGTTCTTATAGATTCGTATTGATTTTGGACTTGTACATATATTTGAATTTGGCACAACAGGTTCGGGTGAGTTTTAAATGTCAAAATCTCATTCAACTACACCAGATTTTTTTTTCTCGTGCTGCATCAATTAGCTTATATGGCCGCGTGGATAGTGTTGCAATTGAGAAGATGTGAGGTTGACTGAAGTGTGATCGTGTGGAGTCCTCTGTGATTGTGTATGGTCCTCTATTTGTCGCATTTCACAATTGCGATGGTCCCCTGTGAAGGCTTGTGTGTCTGGTATAAAATTTAAAAGTAGGAATTTTCAGTTCATTACAATATGGGTACTATTGGACTCATTTAATTTCATAGAGTAATCTTTTGAATAGATTATACTCTTTTGATGGATTCCATCATGGTAAAGCTATTGGGAGGATTAAAGTTATTTAATGCCTCGTATTTCTCAACATATATACAAGTTACATGGATGAAATATTTACACTCGAGATAGTACAATAATATTTGAGGTTAAAGTTTAAAATAGTCAAACGTATATAAGTGCTAAGTTAAAGTAAAGGTATTAAGATTTGAAAAATAAAATAAGTGATGCACTTGCTTAAATTTAATTAGACTTATAGGTGATAAGTAGGTGCATCACCTACTTAAGCTAAATAGACCAAGTAGGTGCATCACCTACTTAGACTAATGGACCAATTTGTGGCCCATATGAAGTGAAAGAAAAGGGGAGAAAAAAATTAAAAAGGATAGGCAGCCAAGGCCCAAATCTATCCAAGCCCAATAACCCAATTAAAATGGCCAAGTGGGTGCATCATCTACTTAGACTTTTGATCTGCTTAAAGAGGCAAGTAGGTGCATTACCTACTTAACCAACTTGAGGTTGAATTCAAGAAAAATTTTGACCCATATGGAGCCAAAGAGAGGCAGCAAAAGGTGAGGCCTTTTTAGGCTAAGACTTAGTTAATTTTCTTCTTTAATACTTATCAAAGAATCAGAATTTTCTCAAGCTCTCTCCTGTCTCCTTTCTTCTTCAACGGCCACCCTATTTACCCTAACCATGGTAGTCACATTTGTCGGAAAAATGAGATATGTAAGGCTAAAACCTCTTTCGTCCCTAAGACACAAATTTTTGTTACATGTTTTTCCTATATGATCTAATATGATCTTAGATTACACCAGTTAAGACTGTTTATATGTCGTATACACAGTCTGCCCATATACTCCGAAAATTGCTTAAATTGTCTATTTTAATCATATACTTCAATTGTTCAATTGTTCATCCTATTAGATATCACTTCCATTGTGTTAGATTGTATTGTCACCTCATAGAGCCTTTTCTTTTTCAATTATACCAGTTATATGTCTTTACTTAGAACGTGCACTTCTCTTCCTTTGAATATGTCTCAGTTTATTTGATTAAATTATGTGTCTTAAATGAACCATATGCTAAGTAGGATCACTTTTTCTCAAATATCTCATCAACACAAGGCTTTTTGGGCCTCTCTTCTAGGTCATCCAACTCAATTACAACTTCAGACTTGTCCTCCACCACATCATCTTCAACCTCCACATCAACAGGTTACACAATCTTCCTACTCCTAATGACGATAATCATACATTGAGTATTAGAAGATTCCACGTGTCCTTTTTAATTCACCACGGTGTCACTGAGGAGATGGCTTTTTAACTTAGGGTTTTGATCACGGGAAAGGTTCCACACCTATTGCTCTAATTTCTAAATGGAAGTCGTGTGAGAGCCTATAATATCCGTGAGACTCTTGAGACATGCATCTATTCTCTCCTAATTAGAAAGAACCTTTTCTAGTATCCCTTCGAGCTTTGAGCCCTCATGATCATGTGAAGGTCCCTCCCTCTATTTTTACAAGTTAGAGGAAGAACCTCTAGGCGGAGCATAAGAAGGTGAGCCTCTATTCTAGTAGCTCTCACTGTTTTACCAATCCTGATTTTGACCACCAAAGTCGTTCCTAGAGTAATATTGACCTTGGCCTTGCGCCTTAGGTTTCCATTGCCCTTGGTACGAAGAAGAGGTGTGGCCCTACTAATATTACGGTCTATAGCCACCGGATAAATTGCCAACATAGTTGGCATCTTCCACTTGTAAAGGTGGTGGCTCTAGCAATGATTGATATTGGTAAGGAGGAGGAGGGCATCCATGCCCGTATTGAACTCTGGTCATGGACTCATCAATAACATGCACTTTTTGGATCTTATACTCGGTCAACTTCTTTGTGAGGAGAGTTGTGTTGGTTTTCATGGTGGTCATCATCTGATCACGCTCCTGATTCTCCTTTCATCAAGTAAGATAATGAACGAGTCTCAATATTGATTCCTCCACTTTGGTCCCCACCATGCCAAGCATAGGTGTGCTTTGCTATTTTGTCCAAGATGATGGTGATGCGGTTGAATGTCTTGTCCATGAAGCATCCACTTACGGCGTTGTTGGCAATAGACTGTGTCAGGGCATCTAGATCGGTATAAAACTTTTCCAACAAGATATGCTTCAGGAACCCGTGGTTGGACGCCCGAAGGATGTATTGCTGAAATATCTCCCATGCTTTGTACAACTATTCACCCGGTTGCTGCCAAAAGTAAAATATCTTATCCTGTTGCTCTGCCTTTTTGCTAGGAAAAAATCATTTCTTCAGGAAAACACTCACCAACTCTTGCCAAGTATGAATTGAGTTTGGAGGGAGTCTATGCAACCAATCTCTTGCTTCACCGGCCAACGAGTACTTCAAAACTCTCAACTGGATAGTATCATCTGAAATGTTATTTTACATATGAGGGTTGCACACCTCCAAGAAATTTTTTAAGTGTTGATGAGGGTCATCGTCTGTGGAATTGCGAAACCATCCCTTTACTTTTAGCATAGTGTAAATACTGCCATCAATTTTGAAGAATGCAGCATTTACCCTTGATGGGACGATCTCACTCTCATAGTCAACTTCCTCATTAACATGCGCAAACATATTTTCTAAATCTCCGGCCGGAAGAGAGGTCGTGATCCTGTATCATAAGTTAAAAATAAAAAAGAATAGGTAAAAGAATAAATCTAAGCAAGAAAACTAGACTCTTAGAGCTAGATAGGGCTTATGTCGTAGTCCTCGACAACGGCACCATAATGATCGATGCAAATATAGAAATCCAACAACGAGTTGGGGTCAAATCCGACAGAGACTACTCAAAGCCCAGACTATTTTGTGCTAAACAGTAAAGTATTGTAAAAAAGAAACTATTCAGATTAAGAGTGATAAAATTTAGCTACAACTATCAATTGTATTAAGCTAGTGTTGTAAGCAATTTGAGATAATTCTAGGGAAGTGACCCCAATATTGGGTTGATTCCCTTAAATCACCTAATTTGAAAGAATTGAGAGAGAGTTGGGGCTAAACATGCAAGCAATTTACTTAAGCAACTCATGGGTGTATTTCAACATCACCATAGGTGTCAATCTGCTTCAATTTTGTCAAAATAAAGAGAACTCTATTCTACCCCAATTGCTTATTTGCCAATTTAAAATTCAACCTATGTCTAGGAGAATCCATTAAACAAGGGTTATGCCTTGAGTCATTGTTGATTGATGCTAACCCAATCCAAATTTTCTCTTTCAAGCCTCATAAGGGTAATTGGGCAATATTAGATGATTCTCATCACCAATCACAAGCTACAAAGTAAAAATCAATCAAATGTTCAATAGCCTAAACTCAATTTTAACATATTGAGATCATTATGATTCACAACCCGTTAGGTTTAGTTATCCATGGCTACTTGAAAAATAAAAACAAAGTAATGAGACATTCTTACCAATAGAAATTGAATTCTTCACTTGATAAATGATAATCTTCAATTACAAAAGCTAGATCTACGATCTACTTGAAACTAGGGCTAAAATTCACTATGTTCTCTTCTCTACACTAGCTATGAACTAAGGAATGTAAAAACTACTAAAAATTACAAAAAAAATATATTTATACTATGCTCCAAAAAGCCCATTAAATTTAAACATCGGGGTGCCAAGTATGCAGGGATGGACCATCCTTTGGAAGGATGGATCGTCCTTTGGACCGACCTTTACATTTATGCTTCTGTCTCTTGATATGTCGTCCTTTGAGAGATGAACCGTCCTTTGAAAAGTCGGTCCGTACTTCACTTCGTCCTGAAGAATTCCCATTCCGCTAATCTCTAAATCCAGCTATCCATTGATGGACAGTCCTCTGAAAGGAAGGACCGTCCTTTAACCGTACTCCAGGGGCATAATTTTTTATATTTTTAGAATTTGCAGCTAGAAAAGGACGGACTGAGGGATGGACCGTTCTTCAGAGTGACGTATGTATTTTGCCTCGTCTATTGAGCAATTTTTCTAGCCTTAGCTCTTTTCTTTATCCAATGTCTTGGAATCCTAAAACATAGCACAATAAGGTTAGTTTCTACTTAATTTTACTTCAAATGACATGCAAAAATGCTAAAAAAGTAGCAAAGATATGTCGCTAATCCCCGACAAATCAAGTACGGAGATCATCTCTAGTGGACCCCACTCTAATAGCTAAAAATTAATATTCATGCATCAATGACACTAACACATCAAATTAAAAATTAATTAGCATATACATCTTAAGCAATAACTTATTGTGAAGGCAAATAAACCACTTGAACCAATCATTGAAAGAGCATAACTGATTCAATAAACAAAAACTAAGAATAACTAAAAGTCTAACAACGCCCAATCTCCTCTCAGGTAAGGTTGGGCATTCGATTTTTCAGTTCGATTTTTTAAAATTTTGGTTCAATTTTTTCGGTTTTTTATTTTGTGCACCTAACACCGTTTTCTTCAAATTCGTTTCGATTTTTCTAATTTGATTTTTTCGGTTATGGGCCTAATTAATGGGCTATCTTTCAGCTTACAAAATGAGCTATTTTTTTAAATTAAAAATGAATTATTTTATCTTTTTACTTTTAAAATAAATTATTTAAAATTTTAAATTCTAAAGTTTAATTCAACTAAGCTTAATTTTAAGTAAAAAAATAATTAGGCAATATTTTAAATTTTTATTTACAGATTCTTAGCGGGATCAGTTGATTTACATTTAGTAGTACGTACATAGCATTTGATAATAAATTTTCTCATCTTCTTAATATCCTTATAACTGACCCAACAAAAAATTAAGGGTCTTTAAAGATTTCAATAATCTACGGTCCCAAATTTTTTGTTAAATAAATATTACATATTTCATCTTTCTTTCAAAGCATATTAGTAATCGTAAGAATTTTCTTAACATGCTAAAACTATTATAAAACTTGTTATTTTTTAAAAACTTAAGTAAATGTGTCAATTATATAAATAATTCTCTAACTAGGCTTTGAGATTGGGTTGGGTGTAGTATTTTTATTTTTTGAAACTAAGTTATGATTTTATTTTTTATTTTTTTAAAAAATATATATAAAATTTCGGTTAAACCGAAATTTCGAAATTATAAAATCAAAAACCGAACTGAATAACCGAAATTTTTTTAAAAAAAATGAAACCGAACCGAAAAATCAAAAAACTAAATTAGTTCGGTTCGATCCGATTTGGTTTTTTGGTTTTTCGATATTTATGTCCGCCCCTACTCCCAAGTTTATGGTTGTTTCTATGTTGATCCATCTCTCATCTATTACATCATCTTGTCTTTTAGATGATAAAAATGGATGTTAACTAAGTAGAGTTGCGATCTCCTAACCTAAAAAGATGCATGAAAAGTAGTAAGTTCCTTCTCCTTGCATAAGTTGTATTTCCCCCAAGAAACACTATCTATCTTGCCTTCTCATATATACCTTGAACATCCTATTCAAGCACCTACAAACCTGTCTCTGACTATATATGTTTTACTGGTTGGGGAGAGAGGATTGATCTTGGATTTCCACACAGATAGCTCATGAAATGGAGATGGCAAGTCTATACAAGGAAACAACCACCCAATACTCAACCAGCGGGATACTATAACACAGCGTATGCCCAAGTCAAGATCATCCAAACATAATTAACATAACAAAAAGCACCAACATTAGTAGAAAACACAATAACATAGATAAATTTGGCTCTAATACCATGTAAAATAATAGATCTCAAGTCTAATTAAACGTCAAAAACTAACTCATAAGATGAGAACCAACATTAGTAGAAAGTACAATAACATAGATGGATTTAACTCTAATACCGTGTATAATAGAATAGATCCCGGAGTTGTATTTACTTGATTTTCACTGAATACTTGATTTTTAAAATCTCTCTACTTCTCAAAAAATTAGTAGCACAATTCTAGTTGAAATGGTCAAACAAAGATTAAACTACACAAAAATCTAAAGTGTTTCACTGGTAATAGTCCCAGAATAAACAGACAGATGTTGAAATTAACAGTTTGAAAAAACATAGAACAAAAATAATAGTTTTTTTAAATCAAATTCAATCTAAATGATAGAATCAGACGAATCAGAAGTACTTAAAACTTTAAAAAAGAAAGTACTAACTTGATTAAATGAAGTTCCTGACAGTATAACATAAGCTTAATTTTCTTGTCGTCATCAATGTTAACCAATTGTTTGTAGTACTTAAATAGATACATGTTCAGGCCAAGAGTTAAAATTAAGAAGTTGAAAGTTAGTTTCCTAACTACTAGTCTACTACAAAGTGATCTTTGTCATACTCCCGTATTGGTGAAAAATATACTGTGAAACACTATTTCAAGTTACTCACAGGATAAAAGTTATATATGGGAAGTTACTGTCAAAAAAATTACTACTCAACCATGAGATTACTGTGAAAAGGACCACTACTATCAAAATCACACATATGATCTGTTTAAATAGTCAGTCAGCGTCACATCCACACCCACTTTTGCAGCAACCAGTCCATGCAACAAGGACCCTGGCCCAAGCTATAAACCATATGATGAATAAGAAGAAGTAGATATAACACTAATCAAACTAAGCCTAAAGCACAGTATGCAAACTAGACATCAAACAAACAACAAACACTACTATGTTTCAATTTTGAACTAGTTTGAGTCAACTATATAAATCTTTAATATTCACACCACTCCTTTAGTCCTGTTTCAACTGCATGTGATTTTGATAGAGATATAGAGACAGAGATAAAAAAAATCCTGATTTTTTCACAGATCTGAAGTTACCTTCTGATTTTTAGAGAAAGAGAGGAAGAGGTGAAGCCCTGATCATCGAGATAAAGCTCTATCCCATAAACATTGAGCTATTACAAGTTAAAGCCTTGGACAAAGTGGCGTCGCGGTTGTATTATGTGAAAGATGTGAGAGGCATCATCGCAGTTTTATCTCTGTTAAAGAGGTGAGAGGCGTCGTGAAAGAGGTGAAAGGCGACAATTTTGCCCTAGGTGATTTATTAAATGAAGGTGGTGATGGATTTAGTGATGGATTTTAAATTCCATCGCTATATGTGTGTGTGTGTGATTAAAGCAGAAATAGCTAACGATGGACATTAGCAATATCTTTTAATATATATATATTAAAAAATAAAATAATATTAGTTACAAAACAGTCGTCGTTAAATTTATCCCCACATCTTATATAATTTTTTCACCTCCCTACTGTCACTAATTTCGTAATTAAAATAAAGGCACTAAATTTTAGTGACAGAATTAGTTTTTTATCGCTAATATGTCGCTATTTTAGATACTAACATTTTTTCAATGTTTTAGCAACTGAATCATTTTTTCGTAGCTAACCTGTCGTTAATTAACGATGGATAGTTGTTTGTCGGTATGATCCCATCGCTAAATGTTGCTTTTTATAGTGCAAATCATCATCACCAACTATTTTGTCTTTACCTTTCTTAGTTTTCTTGACTGTCTTGGGCGTTTTTGGTGTGCAGACTGTTTTATTTGGTGTAACAAGAGGAAGAGGTTCAAAAGGAAGATGGTATCTCAGTGCAGTCAATATGGAAAACTCCTTTATGTCAAAACAAACCGACATGGCACAGAAGTTTATTCAAACCTCATGTCACGACCCGAGCATGGACCCCGGATTGAGACACGGGATTTAGAGCTACGAATGACTTCAAATCAACCCATGACATATGCATAGCAATTCAAGAGTATAATTAAAGCGGAAATTTAAAATCATAACATGAATAAGCGGAAGTCAAAAGTATCTCAAAAGAACATAAATTGAGTCAACACTCGACAAAAATTGAAACATCTACATATCATCTGAAAAGCCTCTAGAACATCTGATGAGCTGATGGGACAACACCCCCAACTAGCTCGCTAAAGTCTGAAACTGAAATAACATACAAAACATAAATTGAATAAATGTCCTCGAAAGAAAAGGACTCACCAAAACTAGGGTGGAACTGGGCTGAGCGAGGGCGAGCTAACGACGAGACTGGGATGGATCACCCGAATCTATATCATAGAATAATATGGTCAGTACTTTGAATGTACTAAGTATGTAAGGTAAGTAAAACATGCTTAATAAATCATTAGTCGAAAATATGCTCGTAAATTGAAACATCATATGAATAAGGACTGGATGCTAAAAACCTTGTATCTGAGGTATACATAATCATAAGTTGGTTATCATAACTGAATATAGTAACCTAATATTTAGAAATAGAAATCATGTGACTTTTCAAAGTTGAAATCATAAGTAAAAGCTCATAAACTGCTCATTGGGTCAATTGGCTATAAAGCATAATATCATAAGTAATAAACATGAGTAACTGAAATCATGAGGAACAATGGAAGACTTTTCATAACTGACACCATCACGATAGAGCTCACATGATGCCCCAACTATCACACTCAAGTGGGTAGAGCCGTCCAAAATCCTGTTAGAGCTAAGGATGCTACAATGATATCGATATCAAGTTGGGACCCTTTGGGATGGGGGAATCAAGGGAGATCTCAATGTATATACCTACGATGGCACCTATTTCTAAGGACTGGATTCCCAGAACCCCGACCTACTCGGTGCTAGACATTACTCTCAAAAATATGCACATGGATCACAATGTTTTTCAACGAAGCTGAATCATGCATACTTGAATAAAACTTCATAACTTGATATCATAGATTCATGGATAAAATTCATAACATACATGCATATCTTAATAGCTCATCATAATTGAAAGCATGGACTCTTAAGCTTAAACTTTCATAAAGATCATGTAGAATTAGGTAAAACCCTCGTAAGCTTGAAAACATGAGTTTGGTAGGATTCTTAGTAGACACATGCATTCTTAATCATAAGACGTGGATTGATCATAATAGACATGGGTTCAAGGAAATTCATAAGAGTTTTCATAAGAAATAAGTCTAACCCTAGAATTTCATAAAACATACTTAGAATTTAGGACTATAGATTCAAGAGAGGTTTGATAGGAGAAATATAATCATAATCATAGAAACATGAATTGAATCATAAGGGAACTGATTTCACAGGAAAACATGAAGGAATTCAACCATAATTGAGCAAAACTCTAGAATTTCGAATTTAGGGACTTAAAGATGGGAAATCATGAATTCAAACTAAAAAGGGGCATGAGGGTGGAAGGAATCCCTCATTCACGGCCCTACATACCTGGGTAGTTGATTCTCACACCTGTCTTGAAAACCCAAGAAGATTTGAGGAGAATTAATGAAGAACCCTAGTGTTGTTCTTGAGAGCTTTGAGAGATTTTGATCTTCTAAGTTGAGAGTCTGTAGAGGAATGAGGGTTTTAGGGTGAATACCCCTCCTTAAACCACTCTTTTTCAAGCTTAAAATGATGTAGTCTAGGACTTAGTAGCTTAAAAATTACGAAAATGCCCTTAATAATTCGACAGAAATTTTCATATTGTTAGAAACGATGAGTCTTTTGATGACTCATTAGGCAAATAACAAGTCATTTAATGACTCATTGGGCAAATGACGAGTCATTTTCTTAATCCATGAAGTATACTGGAATCCCCCACTTTCCCCACTACTGCTCAAATGATGGGTCACTTAACGACTCGTTAGGTCAAATGACAAGTCATTTTCTTAATCCTTCATGAATGTTTGAAAAAATAGCATTTCTACAAACGATGAGTCATTTGACAACCCGTTGGGTCAAACGACGAGTCACTTAACGACTCGTTGGAAGACATTCTGATCTTTTCAAATGATGAATCATTCCATGACTCGTTAGGCAAATGAAAATTCATTTAATAACTCGTTAGGTAAATAAAGAATCATTTATTGTCATGCCCCGAGTCTACACCCTGGACAGAACACGGTACTTGGAGTCACAAGTAACCCCAAGTTAACCCTTGGTCTATGATACACTAGAATTTTGAGTAAACATAATAGCAGAAGCCTTAAAATAATAACGTAAGACATTCATGAAAGACATTCTGAATCACATAGCTTAAAACATCTGAGCAATAACAAAAAAAACTGAAACTATACTTGTGTCTGAAAGCCATCTAATTGAGGAGTTGCTGGGACAAGCCCCCAGCTAACTCTAAGTCTAACTGAAATAATAATAAAGAAAACCGAAATAAATGAAACAACGTCCTCGAGAGATGAGGACTCACACTTCTGCTGCTAGGAGAGAGACCTGAACGAAATCGGCTAATGGCGCTAGGTTTGAGAACCTGCAGCTGTATCATGAAATGATACAGCATAAAAGTATGCGTCAGCACTTTGAATGTATCGAGTAAACAGGAGAGAACATAACAGAATATAAAAGATTGAACTGAAAATGACATGTAATCACCAACTGATATATTAAGTTGAATAACTGTAATTGACTGAGATGGTCTAGATGACCCTGATTAATGGTCAAAGACATGCCCTAAGTCTGAAAGTTCTGAGTCTGAGATACTGTGCTGAACTAATCTAAACTGATAGAGCTGAAGCTGAACTGAACTACTTATACTGAGACTAGACTAAGCTGACTAGCGGGAGAGTCTATAACCGACATATAACCACGTGAGCTAGACATGGAGTCCGATGTATACTCCCCACCGGTAGGACCCAATATACCTTGCCAAGGTATAGAGGCATGAAATGGGTGATCACAAAGTCTGGGGCCAATCAGGCCAATAAATACTATAACCTATGTTGGCAACGTAGTTTTGGGAACCTGGGTACGCTGGAACCTCGATCCGCTCGGTGTTAAGCCCTGCTCCCACTAGATTACCTAAACTGAATACTAAGCTGATAGCTCGGAACTAGGGTCCAAGACTAGTCAGGGATGCATAACTGAAAGCACCCAGAGAGTCTTATCGGACCAGATTCTGAAACTGGGTTCTAGACTGGTCAGAGTTGCTTATCTAGAAGCGTCGTAACCGTCTAAGAACTAAATATAACTCGATTGGGGTCCTATGGATAATCAGAGATGTCTGTCTAAAGTGTCATGACCGCCTAGTGGATCAATAAAATTGAGTTCTGAGTCTGATTCTACTAGTTGGGAGGTATCACAGACACCTCAAGGAATTCTGTAGTCAAACTGATTAGTTGAAAAATTCTAAATATTTCTGAGGAGATTCTACGTTCTAACTGAACTGAGCTACTAAGAAGCTAACAGAGAATTCAACTTATTCCAACAACACGGGAATCCACAATATGGCAAAAATTTCAAGAAAATAGGGAATTCTCATATGGCAAGCTGAATTATAGTTTTCTCATTCGTGTCAGGGATGAAATCATTCTTACCAAGGGAGTAATTACTCAGCATCTAAACAATAAGAAATACTAGAAAATCAGCCCAAATCACACTTCACAAACTATGAAAAATTTAATATATAAATGCGTTTCATTCAAAAACTCAAGGCTTAAATTCACTTTTACAGGAACATCAACAATTTGGTCAAGAACTGATGTAGATCATATCAACAATAAGCATGAATATCATTCTAGGTGAAATCAACGAAAACAAACATGTAAATTTTTCATACTCAAAAACTCAGGGCTAAGCTGATAGAGAAGCTATAAGAGGGTTTGGGGGACACAAGGGAAGACCTATTCCCTTGTTGAATTCCCACATATCTGATTAAAAATTCCCCAGAGAAGAAGACTCGAACTACTGCAACGGAGGAAAACCCTAAACTTGCTTGAGAGTTTCTTGAGAGGAGAGCTACGATGTTTTTCTGAGAATGTACATGGGGAATGAGGGGAGAGGTCGTTCATTCCTACTAATAGGTTTGAAATTATGTCTAAAACAATGTAGTTTAAAGTTTAGGATAGTAGAAAATTACTAAACAACTCTTAGAAAATTGCAGGAAAAAACTGCCAGGTGGTCCTAACGGGTGACCTAACGGGTCGTGATCAGTGACCACGACTCGTGGTCAAACTCGTTGAGTACACTGCCTGGAAATCCCTGAAGCCCACCACGAGGGACCCAACGAGTCATGGTGAGTGACCATGACTCGTGGTCACCTATCGTGGACCACACTGCCCAAAAGTCTGAAGCTCCCCACGGGTGACACCACGACTCGTGGTGTCCCATAACGAGTCGTGGTGAGGAATCGTGGGGTACACTATCTATCCCTTTCCATTTCTCAATCATTTTTCCCACGACTGACCTAACGAGTCATTGGATTTCCTAACGACTCGTTAGGGGAGTCGTCCTGAAGCATTTTCTGCAGACTTTCAGATTTTCTAATTTAATTTCTGGATTTAATCTTTGAGTTTCCTGGGCATTACATCTATGAATCGTTGGGAGGAATTCTGATCTTCTCAAATGACGAGTCATTTGACGACTCGTTTTGTGACCTGGTGCATATTTTTTTATTTTCTCCGTTTTAACTCTCGGGTATGATCTTAGGGACTTTTGGGGTGTTACTCCTCATCCTTCTTGTCCTTATTCTCGATATAGTCCTATGTTTGAGAAGACCATATATCATGGTCATTTGAAAACATGCATTATATTCCTCGGGAAGATCAAGATAATGTCTAAAATAACTAGCCCCAAAAAAAGCCTACAATTTTTATTCTCAAAGTATTACCTTGAATTTATTAAAATTATTTCTCATGCCTGCTTTTGCCACAGTATTACTAGTCAGATCTGTGTCGTCATCAACTGGTTTATTACAGAAAACTTGTCAATACTAAAAGTTTTGACAAAGTCTAGTGTTGAAGGGCAATTTGGGGCATTCAGATCATGTAGATTTTTTTGTCTAATTTCACAATCAGTTGTCGACCTTTCGAAAGAAGTAGTAGCATTTTCTTCATCTTCATTATTACCATCTCCTTCCTCTCCTTCATCTTCTTCCTTTCCTAATTTTTTTCCTCTCATTCGTCTTCTTTCTCTCCTTAGTTTTCTTCCTCTCCTTCCCTTCCTAGATTTTCTTCCTCTCTTTCCTCTCCTTTATTTTATTCCCCTCCTATATTTATATCTTCTTCATCTATTTTCTCTCTTTCCTCTTTATTTTCACCATCACCTTCTTTTGTATCTATTTCTATTTCTACCTCTCTTTTTCCCCTTCTTTCTATTTTTCTATATGTACAATTGATCGTCATAAGTCTTCTGATTGAGAAAGAACTTCTGCTTGTTCAGCAAGCTGATCTAATGGTAATTGCAGTCTTGCTATTTTACTTTCCCTACTTGAAGTTGATTCTTCTCCCTTTCTTTTGGCTGGAGACATTTTATCTACAAACAGGAGGTAAACAATAAAGGTTTCATTAGATTAGTGCATCATTAAAAAAAAAA
>JACEIK010000150.1:516247-527717 GCA_018107945.1 Datura stramonium | reverse complement strand
GCATGTGGATTTTTTTTGTGCCTGCTCTCATGCAACCAAATATTCTCATTTCCTCAAAATTCTCACACTATACATTCGTTTAATTTGACCCAAGAAGGTGAATGTCAAAATTACAGAGAATTGGTTGAAAAGCTTGGATCTCAAATGGGAAAAGGATAAAAACCCCTAGACTATATCCAGATTTTCAATTCTTGACATTTACTTTACAGGGCTCCTCTTACCCCTGGGACTTCCCCAATCCGGGATCATTACCGCCTTTGAAATGCTACAACCACATTAGTGTTGTGGGTGAATTACATACACACATTTGATTTTTTCCTCCTTTCTTCCTCCTCCACCTACTGCTCTGTCACTCCACCACTGTCAGAAACGAGAATTCTTACAATCGCACCAAGAAGATAAACCGATTCTTGTTTTCCAGAATCAACGGAAAATACAATTCTGGGTGTTAAAATTCAAATTTAACCCATTACAAGCAATAATTTTTACCAACCCAACCAGAAGAGTTAAACCTTCAAATGTACAAATCAACAGAAATCAGAAACCCTAAAACTTGATTCTGGGTATTTCTTAAATTATCCATATTGAATCCCAAAAAAATAGTTGTTACATTAGTAAAGATGAAACTAGATATTTAACTGAAACAGTGAAACTTACTCAGCTGAAAAAATGAGTTTACACTTCACAGTGGTACATTGAGGTTAAGAACACAGAGTGGAATCAAGTGTATTGAAGAGTATTGGCTGCGCATAAAATTGGAAGAAGATATCTAATTGAAACTTCTGAAGCTGGATAATTAAGGTGACACTTCCTGCTTTACAAAGAGTTCAAAGACAAAAATTTAGCTGCATCCAACGTAGGGAAGAGGATAATTCATTTTGGGGTTTGGATCAACAACAATTTGGGATTTGGAAGTCAAAATGCAATTTATAGCCTTAAACGTGGCTTGGTGAGAAAGGCAGCAGCTATGATCCATCCTTCTGATGTATAATGGGAAATGAGGTTATGCTCATTTTCCTTGGCCTCTTATGATTAGATTATAGTTTGGATGATTTTCTAGATAAATATGAAAGTTCAGGATGTAGTTAAAAGGAAAACAAACATAAGTTGATGCTCCTTTGTTCCCTTTGTTTTATGGTGGTGGTGGTGAGAGATTTGCTGGTTTCAGCCATGGGGTGGTCGATGAGAAAGGTGGTGATTTAGATGATGATGGTGGTGGAGGAGAAAGGTCTTGGCTTTTGGTGAAGGTAGTTGTGGCAGAGTCCTGGTGGCTTCGTGGCATGGTGCTGGACTGCTGGTCAAGAAAAGAAAACAAAAGAAGAACAAGGCAGTAAGAAAAATATATATTTAATGAAAGATGTTAAAAAACATGTTACCTTTCTCAAAAATAATAAAAAGATGTTAAAAAAAGTTTTTAATATATTTTTTGGCTTCTCAATCTTTGGGAGTGTATACGCACTCCTTGCTACATAAGCACGCAGGAGGATAGTAATTTCATTTCAAGATATCCCAAGGGGTAATAGGAGATTCCCACAGTAGGGGTGTCTTTAACTGTGAATCCAGGTATAGTTTAGGGGTGTTTTTATGCCTTTTCCCATCTCAAATCAATTCCCACTCATAATTTTCCAATTTATTTTGATGCTTACATGTACTTAACCACATTACATGCGTGGGATTTTTTGTAGTGCCTCAACTCTCATGCAACCAACTTTCCTTGAAATTCTAAGGCTACTTACATGCATTGAATTTGGACCTGAAGGTGGATGGCCAAACTACAGAGAATTAGTTGAACAGCTTGGATGCAAGGTGATGTATTCTGTGGTTTATGAACGGAGTAAAGATGGCCAATGTACACTGGTTTTGGTTGTTGTTACTGCTCATGATGGGCAAAGATAATATAGGAGGACGATGAAACAATGTAATCTTCTGATTAACTAAATGATGAGGAATATACACTTTCCAAAATTTTGCTCAACTAAATGATGAGGTAAAGATTGGCTATTTGATTACTTGTACAGATTTTGTATGTCATTCCAAATTTGAATTTGGCTCAGTGGGCAGTCCTTTCTACTCTATCAAGTTTTTTGGATTTCCTTGCGTGACAAATGTTGTTACTACTTTTTTTTTTTTTGGGTTTGACAACAGTTTTGGGTTGGGCAGGTGGGTGGTTCTTGTTGGGTGGATCTGTTTGGTTTTGTAAATCTTGATACAGCAGTTTGTTCAGATGAAAATATTTTATAAATGATGTTTACATGAATCAAAAGCATCTATCCCGGGTATTCATGTAAGATTTTGCAATTGGAGGAATTGAAGAAAGCAGTGTCCTTCATTCGTCTGGTTCAGTTGCAACATCCATTCAAAATGAAGCCCGATTAATGTTAATTATGATACAAAATTTGCTCTGACATCTCTCCTCTTCTATCCAACGGCAAACATTGCCGGTAATGGCTAACTGTGAATCTGTGATATGATGGTGTTCACTATTGACCTCTAACCTAGCTCCAGTAGCCAATAGAACCCATCAAACCCACATGAACTTCATCCCAAACACAACTAATGGTGGATCTATGGAAAGCTTGCTTGATGGAGCCACCCAACAATCCTGTTATGCTGATGCTATGGCGAAATCAATCCTTAACCATTAAGAAACGTATTCAGCTTTCCCACAAACCCCGCTGATATACTTGCCAGACCTCCCTTGGCATTTTTACGAATGAGATGCATCCAATTGGCACCCCTATTCTCATGGACAAAGCTACTCTAGAAAAAACCAGACCTTCGACAACTAATATCAGAAATGAGACGATTTAGCATAAACCTTTGGTGTCAGAAGTTAATGCAGAAATACGAAAGATAGAGGGTAATTTGGAGACCTTCCTACAAAAAATTGATTATTAGACTTTACCAGCCTACTATTTTCAAAATCCATGTTACTGTAAAAGACAAATACAAGATTCTTACATTCAGATATTCAAAGACAGAATAAGAGGAATTAGAATGGAATGGACTGAGAATTAAGGAAGGAACACTAAGCAAAGGCCCCAGAAAAATTGCAAATCTAACAACTTTGGCCCATCTAATGCAAAGGAAAACAACCAGCTAAGAGATAACAACAAGAATGATTCAAATGCCAGTACTCAAGACATTAAGAGGGGAGAAAATTCTCACAAGGAGGAGGAAGGAAAATGGCACGATGTGAAAAGAAAGAAAAGAAAAGGAAAATATGTTTAATAAAGATCATGCTTTAATTGGTACTAACGACAGTTTCAAGGTACTAACGACAGTTTCAATGTCCTAACAGAAGAACTACCAACAAGAGGGAACAATGGGGAAGAAAAACAAAAATAGGGACATGGAGGGAATCCACTACATTAAAAAATCACAACAACAGGAACAAGTCCAGACAGAAGAAGAATCACTGCATCAACAGGAAACAGAACTATCATCCCAATCCAGGAGGAGCACTAGATGGGATAAGGCTCAAGTCAATACCAAGCCAATAGACAATTAACAAGAACTAACAAGCCAAACTATCTGTCAAGAGGTCCAAATTCCCTAAAACTCCAGTTATAAAAAACTCAGAGATCATAATGGAAAAGGAGGTTACCAACTTGGTTTCCATGAACCAGGAAGCCACCAAAAAGCCGACAAAGAAAAAAAGAAAATACAAGAACAAAGTTTCTATCCCAGAGAAAGTGCTACTGGAAGAAGAACATCAAAGGTAATGTTATCTTTAAGAGTAAAGGAGTTCAGCCACTGCCTAACCTAATCCTCACAAATGAAGCAAAAGGAAGAACTACTGAAATGATTAGGGGATCTGAGAACATTGATCCTGTAATAATCGATGCTCAAGAAGGATCAAACACAACTTGTAAAGACCCTGATCCTCCACATCCTATAACCAGGGTCAATAAAATAGTTGAAACTCACTTGGATGAGATTATGGAGGATGACAACATGAAACCTAACTAGGTTGATAGGGTTGCCTTCGAAATCAAATCTTGATCTCATGAAAAACAGCTACTCCAAAGTTATGTACACCGAATTTGGAGAAAATCCCTCTGAGACTCGACAATCTAACCATCCTGTATAACAATCTCTCACCAAGAAACTTTCAAAATACTGGAGGGTGTTTCAATAACAACTTGGCCAGAACAAAAGAACTGTCAGAGCTACAAAATACCCCATTCCACTAGTTTACAATGATGTACACTCTATCATGGAACATTAGAGGAATAGGGTCAAATGGATCCCTTGAAAGACTCCAAAGTCTCAAACTATAATTCCAAATTCCTCTGATATGTCTTCAGGAACCGATGGTGGGCAGCAATAAAATGGATAAATTCAAATATAAACTGGGTGTGTTTCATGGTTTCTACTACTGCTCCAATAAGATTTGGATAATGTGGAATAATAAAGTCATTGTGGACTTAATTCAAGATCAGGAACAATCAGCGCTCATTAAACTCTCGCTCCATCAATCCAACTTTCTTCCTTACTATTGTCTATGCTAAGTGTGCAGATGTACAAAGAGTAGAA
This sequence comes from Datura stramonium, assembly GCA_018107945.1. NCBI lineage: Eukaryota > Viridiplantae > Streptophyta > Magnoliopsida > Solanales > Solanaceae > Datura > Datura stramonium. The sequence goes on along the minus strand of JACEIK010000150.1, from coordinate 523,178 downwards.
ATATGGGATGATATTAGAAACCCTACTTCAACTATGCAAGAATAATGGGGAATAATGGAAGACATCAGTGTGATTACAGCCGGTGAATAAAAGAAAGATGGCAGAACACACAGAATGGAAGACAGTCTAGATTTCATTACCTGCTTACATGACTGTGGACTACAAGATGCAGGATACAGTGGTTTCAACTTTACTTGGTGTGACAACAGATAACCCCTAAATACAATATGGAAGAGACTAGATAGAATGGTCTACAATGATTCTTGGTTTGGCTGCTTTAATCACTCACTTGTATAGAGCTTGTTTTGAACTTGCCCCTTTTTAATCAAGATGAACAGTGAGGTTAGCTACAATATCAAATATTTTAGAATTTTGAATTTCTGGGCTGATCACCCTAATTACCAGCACTTTCCAGAATATCTGGAATCAGGATGTCTAAGGTAATTCTCTCCACATATCAAAAACTCAGGATGATTTGCAAACACCTTAGCACTTGGTCTAGGCAAACTTATTGGGTGGCTTGGAATTATCTATGTTATCCCCAGTGTTGTCAAAGGTGCTCTTAAGCCCTGAACCGAGGCTGAAAGCCTGTTGAGCGCTTCGCCGCGCTTAATGTGCGCTTCAGTGCCGTCATCAAGGTTCTAAGACATACTTTTCCTTTGCAATGAGCCTCTTTTGAAGAGGGGACACTAGACAACTGATATTTCATTTTATCGTAATTATTTTTCAATTTCTTTGTTGATATATTTGTTTTCATGCTTATAATTATTAGTCCTAGACAAAACATATATATTTGTATTTTTTGCTCCCTTTGCGCTTTTGTTCATTAAAGCCCACGCTTTATTTGCGCTTTACACTTAAAGCCCCAATGGACCTTAGAGATTTTTTGCGCTTTTTGCTTTTGATAACACTGATTATCCCTATAAAGGAGGAGGAGCAAATTTCAGGAGTTTTATACTTGCCAACCTTTCAACACTAAACAATGGTGGACTTTGAGAACCACCAACTCTCTATGGAGTGACTTCATGAAATCCATATATATCATCAAATATCCATCCTGTCATGATCTAGAAATTACCTTTTAATGTCTCAAAGCTTTAAAGCATTGAGAGAAATTAAAGACATACTTGAAAGCAACATTCTCTGGAAGATTGACTAAGGGGATATCTCCTTTTGGTATGATAAATAGTCTACTCTTAGCCCTCTTTACCAACTGGTTGCCCATGGACTGAATTTGCGTAATATCAAGGTTAAAGAAATGCTGAGGGATGGACAATGGGACTGGAATAGGCTCCTGTTTAGCTCCTTATTGCGACAACACTTAAAATAAATGACTTCACATCTCCCCAGATCTCTCTAGAAAAGACATGGCCATTTGGATCCTTGATACTACAGGTCAGTTCTCTGTTAGATAGGCATGGAGAAAAGTGAGATAGAAGAAGCCTATTAATCTTGTTGACAACAAAGTTTGTCACGATAACATCCCTTTCAGAATGTGATTCATGACTTAGAGGGCAATTTATAATAGATTAGCCTCTGACCAGAATATTGCCAGATTGGGCATTAACTTGGACCCCACTTCTCATTATTGTAGGAATCCTAGTGATTCAGGAGAGCTTGAACTGCTAATCATATTCTTTGTCAGGGAGAACATGCTAAGAACTTATAACTTCTCTTTGGTGGATCTTTGGGCATAAATTTCAACAACTCTAGTATTAAAGTGACCCTTCTCAACTGGTGGAACCGCAAACCTCCCAACCCTTTCCTAGCATACATTGTTAGGATCCTCCCCACTTTCATATGCTGGGAAGCATGGAGGTCCAGGTATAGCAACAAATATGATGGTGCAAAACCATCCTTGTACAGATCAAAAGCTAACATAGTTTCTAACATAATGCAAGGTTCTCGAGAGACAATTTGGAAAAGCCAGATTCGGAGACAACTGGGAGTCCATATGTCAAGCTTGTGACTCAGACATTCATCATCTAGCCATCACTGTTTGTTGAATGGAACAAGCCAACAAATGCAACATTCAAGCTGAACAGAGATGGTAGTTGCATTCAAGAAAGTTGTGGGGGTAGAGGAATCATTAGAGATAGCTCTGGGAACACTATTTTTGCCTACTCTATTCCACTGGGACAAGGTACTAGTAACGTGGCTGAAGCAAATGCTGTCTTATTTGTCACAAGGTGGTATGGTAATAAGGGGATCAGGCAACTCTGGGGGAAACAGACTCGATGATAATTGCTAAATGCTCCAACAAGGAGTGGAAACCACCCTGGAGAATAAGGAATAAATTGCAGAAATCCAGAGTCTAGTTGAGGAGCATGGATCCTTCATAATCCACTGCTTCAGAGAAGGAAACACTCCGGCCGACAAACTAGCTTCCATTAGCCATGAAGCTCAAGGAATTCAAGTATCAACTCCTTCTTTGAACTCCCTATGTAGATTAGAGGGTTGGTTACTATTGACAGATGGAATTTCCCCTCTTTCAGAATCAAGCCAAACCTAGCAATATCATCTATGATCCCCTTTGAACAAATAGGCCAAAGGCTCTTTTGATTAGGATAGAGTAGTGCAAATAGAATTAGTTTCATTTCAGTGATCATGTCTAAAAGTTTGGAGTGCCAAACTCAATCTGTACTTTTTGCACATCAATGATTAATGGAGGTTGTTTAACTTTTTTTTTGTTTTTAAAAATTCTTGATCCAAGATAGCGTTATGACGGTTTTTGCTCGAGGAAAAACAGTGAGTACCTGGAATTTCAAAATGTCCAGCAATGTAACGCCTTTCAATGATATGTGAAGAACTAATGAACTAACAAGCATGTCATCTGACTTTGAACATGATTTGTCTTTACAAATTCCAACTAATTTGGTATGGGCGTCAATCATGTCACTTTGTCAAGAGCAACATTGGCAACTGGCAAGTGACTGGTTGGTTAAATTCAGCTTGGGATGTTAGTTCAAAGAAGTACTGACTAGGGCTAATTGGCTGTCTTTTTCTCAGAATTGAAGTGGGAAGTGAGAATCAAAACCAGGTGTGCTTTCTGTGTGTGGTGCACATGTTACATAGCAATCAGTCTTTATTTTCGACCTGTTTAAAGGATGTCAGTGCAAGAACTAAAAATGCACACCAAGATTACCCGAATGACAGATTCCTAGCAGCTAGTCACAGATGTGAGGCCAACCAGTCTAAATGTAGTTAAAGAAAAGGTCAGTCTGGATGCTCGGTCCACAAATTGGTTGGACCACATTAAGTCTATAGCATGTAACCGTTGCATTTATGCAGGAGGATGTTCTCACGACTTGAACCTGTGACCTCTTGGTCAAACGACTATTGATCAAATTTCCCAACTTTAAGCACATTTATCCATCTGAGAACTACAGTCTCTAAGCCACAGCTCCATGTCTACTGAAGGAAATTGAGGCAAAGGAGTGGCAATGCAAGAAACACAAACAGTATCATAAGTTTGAGGTTTGGGCAATTCATTGGACAAAGTAGCACATGTACAAGACATCATTGAATTGAGTAACTCGATCACCACATTTGGATGTGCATCAGATCTTACCTACATGTATCAACACCCTTTACTCAAAGATTTACATGGATTCTACCATTAATATATGTCATGAAGTCACAACAGAACTCACCTCAAATGATGAGTGATATAATCATATTGTCAATTACACTAAACGGAACCACAAATGTTAGTAATAGCTTTACCAGATGAAAAATTAAATTCATGAAAAGGAAAGTGTACTATTTCACATAACACCAGTTGCAATTAAGTGAAATAAAACTAGCACAAATGTAGCAAAACGTACATTTCATAGCTCAATTAAACCTTAAAAAGGTACATGACATGGCATATGATATCCAACCTACAATATTTACAGAAAGAGGTAACTATCAAATGTGTATTGCTATAAAGTCAAAGGCACAAAGCTCCTCTCACATGTATCGGAAGCACTTCATGCATTCTTAAAAGCATATGCCCCAAACTAAAACATAAGCAGATGCCTATCATCGTGCATAACACGGGCTGCTTCAAAGCTCATAGCTAGCCAGCAATTGGCATTTCATCTCTAGAAGCAAGACTGGCTTGATTAAAGAACTGAGGGTGAGCTAGCTCAAAACAAAATTCTCTTTTCCGCTCCTTTTCAGCATGAGTTAATCCACCTTTCTTAGAACCGTAATTTTCCCTGAAAATGATAATGAAAGTGTTTCATATAGATGCATATATACTGACAACTCTGGATATACGCTTCATATTGATTCTGATGCAAAGCACGTAAAGAAAGCGGAGGAAGCCAAAAGAAGCAGCTGCTTTATACCTTTATTGGCCTTTTGGTTAAAGATCAAGCAAAGAAGCAGCTGCTTTATGAAGCGAAAAAACAGACAATCAAAAATAAGCTTACATTAGCATGTGTCTGTTAGTTGAATATGGTATTGACACAAACTTTATTCCATCTTATGGTAATGAACAATCTTGCAACCAATTACTTATTATACAATCAAGGATCAGTAGATTGTGTCATTGAATAATGAAGATAAGCATTGCATTGCTACATTATTAAAAAATCAGCATGGATTAGCAGGTTGCAGTATAGAATAATGAATATAGACATTTCAGTAAAAGAATTATTAATAAATTTGCAGCATATTTACGTGATCTCCAGAGGATAATAAATACAGATCACTGGTACGGCTGTGTATACAAATGCATCTAAATTAAGGAAAAAACACAAGACATGAACAAGCTTAAAATGCAAGTTCAGCTTCCCAAGTGCCGCACCAGAAATTAGGAAATGCCTCGAAAACAGTGCCTTCTCATTTGAGGATCTAGAAATACAAAAATGAAGACTAGAGGCCACATTTTGTAGAAAATGACCAGCTTTTCTAAAAGTAGCCCACATTAACAAAGTCTTCAGAATTGACAAAACCACCAAGACAAATGCATCTCAGAAAATGAAATCCTGCGGGCCAAGGTGCATGGTTCCAAAGTCAGGTGGATAATATCCCAGCTCCTTTACCCATCTCATCTCAGATCAATATCAGTATATTTTCAAAAATCAATTTAAGAAACTCCCTGGGATTTATATTAGTAGACATCATAATAACGAACTTCAATTCCTAGATTCGTCAAAAAAAAGTAGTCGCGAAAATCCTACAACACACTTAGATGACTAAATGAGACTCTAGATGATAATAAAATAACAGGAATTTCGTGCAAAACCACTCAAGTACTAAAACCTTTCCTATACGATGAGAAACAGAACAGTAATTATCAATGTATATATTGTGCGTGTAGATGGATCAATTAGACTCAGAAATCCTTATATCTCTGAATGGATGATAGACACAGGACAGACAGATCCAGAACTCATAACGCCACATGAAATTGTAATCAGGACAAACTTTTTTTAATCTTCTAGCACAAAATCCTGCAAATTTCATCCATAATCAGATATACAGGATAAGAGATTACCTCAGTCATCAATCCAAGAAACTCTCTGACCACTTCAAGTCGATTTTCAGAACGAGTTCATCTCCAAACAGTAAGTCCTCCTCTTAACCAACATCCTGGCAGCTGTCCCGTAAGGCTCATCAAATGCGGCTTCCACCCAATTTCCATCTGGCCCAACCACCTCTTTCTTAGGCTGCTCGCTAGGCCTAATTGCTACCAATGTCGCCCCTTTGAGCACTGTCCCATCAGGCAACTCCAAATGTGGGGCATACCACAACCTCATGTTCAGTGCTGGCACCATGGTCCTTTTCGAGGCGGATGAAGCCGAAAGAGGCTTCACTCTCAACTCCTCCAGCTGCTCCCTGTTCATACACAATACTCCTTGCCCATCAACATCCGTCAAAACCAAACTCTCAAGCTTCCTATGCTCTGCTATAATCGGCTGCAGCAGATAATGCCTTGCAGAAGCTGCTATCAAAGAACTAATCGTCCACACAACACGCAACTTCAAACCCCCATTAGTGTAAAACGACTCGGGTATGCTCCCATTATCCGTTTCTCCACTACCATCACCCATACTGTTACTTCCATTTCCACACTGTTCCTCAACTAAACTGGTGCTGTTACCAATACTTATCGGGTGAATTACGGATGACGCCCCAAGAATAACGCAATTATCGAGAGTAGAACCAAAATCAGCTCTCCATTTCAGCAAAGCACCCTCTTCAATACCCAATTCACCACTCGGCAATTCGATCCTAAGCAACTTAATTTCATCGAAATTCTTCAACACCTGTGTAGGGGAGTGATGGGTAACAGAATTTTGCTCAAAATCATCATCAACAAGAGACGAGGAAGCAGTGCAGCGTCTCGAAGAAATCGAGATCAACTGGGTAAGGGACTGAAAGGGTTTAACGAGACCAAGGAACACAAGGCGAAAAAGGGAGGAAATCGGGTGTCGTGACTTATCAGAAGACCCACCAGAAGATCCAGAAGAGGAAGAAGAAGATGAATCATCGTCAGAGATAACACAATCAACACGAACAACAACGTTGTCAACTTGAGGAACAAGAGAACGGAACCTCCTACAAACTCCACAGCACCTTCCTAGAGTCTTAACATCGCCGATCTTGTTGAAAACCAAGAGAAGAACTGGATCAGGCAGCTGGTCGAAGTGGTCAACAGGTTCTGGGTAGATCGTTGATCTCAGATCTGACTTCGATGAACCCATGTTCAAGAAATTTCTGATCAGCCAAAGAATTATCAAAGTTTTGAGAGTCGAAGAAGGAGGAAGAAGAAGGGGATTATAGAGAAGACACAGTTTTTCTGAGTGAAATGAGAGATGGGTAGAGGAGAAACAAGGATACCATGGGAGTTTGGGGATAAAGTGTGTATGTGTGTGTTTTTTTCTTCTATATAAATAAATTTTTTTGGGGGGCATAAATAAATAGTGTTATGCTA
>JACEIK010000150.1:459556-473357 GCA_018107945.1 Datura stramonium | reverse complement strand
TTTACCAACTTACCCTTAATAAATACCTTGAAAAGGATGTAACTCTTTAGTATTTTCTTGGTTATGTAAAACTCTCTCTATTTAAATAAGGGTAAAATTGAAAGAGCATCATTAATGTCTTTTGATTATGTAAAACATCACTTATTTTGAAACAAAATCAAAAGGCCAAAACACCACTGACTTGAAATGGAGGAAGTACAAATTAGTAAAAAAATAATAGGTATAATTTTAATTAATTTCAAAGTCCTAAATATTAAGACAATAATTAAATAACAATTATTGAAAAAAAATAATAAATGACAATTTTATTTATTATAGAGTCTTTAGCTAAGGACAAAATATTCATTCAATGTTTTAAAAGATTTTCATACTTTTAATATAATAAATTATATAAATTTATCGAAAATAATTTTTCTATCTGCGTAATATAAAAATAAGTTTAGCACATAAAAAACATAACATCAGGTGATGAATTTTCCTAGCATCTGTTCAAAATCTCAATACATCAAAATGCATAAATATGATAAATAATCATCAATTAGTTATTAATTTTCTCATTATGTATGAGCTCAGTCAATCACAAAGAAAAAAATTGAAATTCAAACATGAACTAAGTTGGGATAACAGAAATACAATTTTCATGTGTTCCTAATTAAACCATAACTATTTAGGATATATTCTTTCTCATGATTTTTTTTGGGGGGATAAAGTAAATGCAGTTTTCATGTATAAAGTATAAATATTTTTACGGCTAACTCCAAACTCATATCATCAATTAATTTTTTTTCCCTCATAGTTAACTAAGCATAATAAAAAATAGTGTATTTGTACGTGAGACAAGTCCTTTACTTAATATAATATTGAAATAATTATTTGAGATGTTTACTGAGTATATTAAAGTTTTTTACTATTACTAAATATGTTTTACCATTACTTGAGACATTTACCGTTATTTTAAATGCTTTGCTGATATTAGACATGATTTAACATTATTTGAGATTTGATTACTGTTGCCTTAACTTTACAGTGTTTAAAGAAAAGTATAGTTTGATCGTAGACCTTGATAGATTTCGTAGCTAAACGGCAGGTTTATTAGACCTGGTGCACCCTGTATTTATAGATTATCATTACAACCCTTGCTAATGAGAAGGTAGAACTAGCATACAGCTATCGATTTTTCTCGAATAGGGACCTACCTTTATATTGACTCCTTTACGAGGGGTCCACAATTATTGGATCTCTCAAGGTAGGGAGCCACAACGATTACATGATTTATTCTTGAAAACCTTTCAAACATAAAATATAATATGACAATGTTTAATCATTAATGAGTTCATTGTCAAACTGTTAATTGATTTCTGCTTACACGAAATAGATAAAGACTGATTATTATAACCGTTTATGAAAGGACATTTATTTTTATGATATTTCTAATCATTATACCAGTATATTTCTAATGTGTCCCATTAAAATGGGTGTGGTAAAGTGTTATTACTCATTAAGCTAGCGACTCACTCTTTGCTATTTTTTCAGAGATTGCAGTTGACACCGGTGAGGATTTCATTAAGTAAAGTGTATGAGTTGATAGTTTCTGGTTGTTTCGCGTGGGCAAGAAGTTCGTTTAATTGTTATTGTCTTTTTCTTAAAGAAAAACTCTTGAAATCGCTAGGTTAGTCATTTCACTAGCTAGTGTCATGAGTATTCTTTCGTCATTATAGACTTGTGACTAGTATTATACTTATTTTCATTTTTGGAGATGAATTTAGTATTATTATATTTTGAATATATTGTTGATGAATATTGTGGCTTGTTTTGGAAAATATTGGTTGGTTGTGTTATTGATTTCGGAGACAAATTTTTTTGGAATAGGTGCAAAAATATGGGAGTCTCTGCTCGATTTATCTGTAAAACTCCATTAAAACTTGCTTTGGGATCCTACCCTTTAGCGACGGTCGCGATCTTAAATTGGATCATGATACAAGATACTCATCTTGTTGCATTATTTCAACAACATTATAGTATAAATATTATAGACAACTATATCGTTTCGATTTCAAATTTTTTTCAAAGAGACATAATTTATTAAGATCTCTTCACTTTTGTTCTATTTTAGGTACCTAAATCTTTATCAGTATTTTATCAATTGTTATGTCTCGTTTTTCCATGTGATGACAATCATGATGATTTGCTCCATTTCTTTTCAAATGCTTTTTATCTTTAAAATCGATCGATCTATCATATTTTTGTCGTGGCTTAGACTCACTATACTAATAAATTGTCCCATTGGGACCTCAATTCAGATGGGAGCATTTACAACTAAAACATAAAATTTAGTAATTTTTAATAGGTTAGTATGTATCGAATAATTAATTTGCAACATTTTGCAAATAAATTATCTTTTAAACTTTCTGCTCACATTGATTTATACGAGGATCTAAATGAAATAATGATAATGCATCCCATCTATCTCCTTTTTAAATTGCTTACATATTAGGAAAAATCAATTCATTAACATGACAATCAACAAATCTTGCCGCAGACGAATCTTCCGTCATAGGTTCAAGTTATTTAATAATATAAGGAGATTGATAGCCAACATATATTCTCAACCTTCTTTGTAGACCCATCATCATGCATTATAATGGAGCAATTAGAACATATACCACATATTCAAAAATTCTAAGATGAAAAATATTTGGCTCCTATCAAAAGTCAATTGTAATGAAAAAACTTTATGATTAGTCTGATGAGCGTGTTGCTGCATGCAAAATAACATGTCCCTATATCGAAATGAAAAGTCTTGTCCTCATAAGCAATGTTTACCGATTAATTGAAGACATTTAATAAATGATTCTTCTAGACCATTCTAAGTATGAACATGAGCAATATGATGTTCAATTGTTATCCAGTTGACATACAATAATCATTAAAAACTTGAGATATAAACCCATTAATATTATCAAAGCGGATTGTCTAAATAGCACAATCTAAAAGTTGTGTTCTTAATCTTATTATTTGAACAAGCAATCTCGCAAATATCAAGTTGATAGACTAGCCTTTTTATCATTGCATAAAAAAGGCTTTCAGAGAGAGAATTCCAACAATCGAGTAATGGTGGAATAACCATTTTGAGTCTCTTTCACTGTGCAACTGCCAATATCAGCTTGCAATTATATGTTTTACTTGTTTTGTTTAGCCCAGATTCTCATGTGAAGGAATATAAATGATTACTACTAACTATAATGTTTTGGAGTGTAAAGTTCCAGTAGAACAACAACAATCACCTTTAGATGAAGTTAACTTCCATTGGAGATATTATGGCCTGAGTACTGCATTAATTCACCACAAAAAAAAAGTTAGTGAAAATCAAACATGTTTTGGTAGAATTTGGTGATTTGAGTAAAAAATTAGTAATGAAATAAATTTGTTGGCAGAGAAACAAGACTGGAGCATGAGAAGAAAGTTTCTGCAGAAGAGTTTCCTTCTGGGAAAGGAAAAAAAAAACTTGATAGGACTGCAATACATATTAATTATTCTTTTTAGCAGTGAACTATACATATTATCATGAAGAAGATGAAGAAAAGGATATGCAAATGATATCTTTAGCAATATCTAATCACTGATCTTTGGCATTGAGGAAGAAGGACCAGAGAAAATGTGTCCTATCTGATATGGGATTAAGGGGTCCGTCATCCGAGGGGTATGAGGAACAATTCCCATGGCTGTCTGCCTCTCTCTGTAAGATGCCCAAGTTACTAAATAAAGGCCAGCTATAATGAGAAGTCCTCCCAAAATGCTGCAATCACAAAGCGCGGAGATATCTTAGAATAAAGGCTAGCAATGAACAACTAGAAGATCAATTGTAAAAAAAAGATCATATGCACGCAGCAAGTGGAATTTTCAGAGTTTCGCAAGAACCAATCTCCAAAGAAAGCAAGTCACAAAGGAAACATGGCAAATTTCCAGTAGGAGAGCTTCACATCACCCTTGCACCTTTTTGGTCCTCATTGTGCCAAAACAAGTATAAAACATAGATATGAGAACAACACGGATATAAATGTGGATTTTATTTTTGGAGTATGATATATATTTAGAAAAAATCAGAGCACTAACCTTCCCAGATAAATCGCGCTCCCAAGAAAAACACTAGACAAAATTGCTGTTGCAGCAGGTTGAAGTGGATTGTATAAAGCAACTAAAGCAGGGCCAAGAACCTTATTGGACCATGTCATCATTCCGTAGTTCAGCGCTGATGTAACAATTCCCTGAAAGACACTAACCATTGTGACGAACTATATCCATTTCATTGCAACTGAAAACTTTGACCATCTATGTACTTACCATATGGGATGAGATGCTATAGACAGATGAATGGGAATCCACTATGAAACATTCAAAAGCTAATTTAATACCTAATGCATTGATGACTGCAAATTGAAATAGCAACTTAGGGGAAGTAAGTATGAAGAGCATTGACCCTGTTCTACAAAGTTCAGGGGCAAATCTGGATCATTTTGCATAGTTCGAGAGCAAATATGACCATTTCCCCTTGTAAAAAAGGACCGCGTTATAGGGATAGGTCTGACTTTAATACCGTGTTAAATTATTTGACCACCTCAGGTAAAAAAGTTAAGTTGTTCGAGAGAGCACGGCTTGCTTAATACGATTTCAACAACCACAATTCAGTAGTTGATTTAAAAGCAAATCATACCTCGTATCACATTTTTTGAATTTTTTGTACATCATTGTTTCAGATTTCTTCTTTATGTGAGATAAATCATTTTGAGACTTCGATCAAGATAAATACAATCTCATTTCCTGCATCAGCAAAAATGAAGATCGGGACTTAAGAGAATCTTACAGCATAGCACACGGCAGCAACTTCAGATTGTGTCAAATACCAGTCTGTTGATCCATTGGTCATAAAGAATGACGTCCCTATCATTAATAGAACGCCAAATAGGTAAGAGTATGCTGTCAATGATAAGCTTGCTGGGTATTTTGCCAAAACTGGAGCCTGCAAAAATTTCTTAACTCACTCAACTCTGCATACATTTCATAATAATACACAGACAAACTCAAGGATTTTCCAGACAACACTTCAAGCTAGCCCAAGATCTAAAGCGTTGCAGATATCTCAGAATAAACTTTGTACCAATCCTGACTGGAGGTCAAGCTACCAACCAAAACCAGATTGTTTCTATGGATTATTTCACAAAAATAATCAGTATGTTTGTTATTTGGACTATTGGGTATAGATTATATCACAAAAAAATCAGTCTTTTAATACACCGATTCTGTTGACTGGAATTGGCATCTAGCTATTGTTCATTAAAGTAATCTTTCTTTACCAATTATCAAATGATCACTAATTTATATAATCTGGATTAATTTACATAATCAAAACTTAACATGCCTAAGATTAAGTAAAAGGTGTCCAACAAAGTGGAGAGATGAGAAAATTGATCTTTTTCAGATGAACAGCAATTGATAGATCAAAGTAAATAAGAGTTGAAATCAAATAGGAGAGAAAATATCATGAAACTGAATGTGATCACTTTTAACAAGGAAAGGATAAAGGGCATTATGTTAAAACTTTTTATGAAATGGTATCAAGGGGTAAAGGGCATTATTATTTCCACACACTAGCTATAACCAGGAAGCTTCATCTATTAACACACACTTGGTGGTAAGAGTGAAGTTCAATAATAAATCCAGTAAGGTTTCAAGTTTAGTCTACATACTGCTGAACCTTGGGGTCGGCTATACGAATCTCCACCATCCATGTTGCCCCATTTAAGCTCATCTTAGTCAAATATAATGCAGTTAAACCAAGTAACATGCAATTTGGAGGGTGTTACATATATTTTTGAAGGAAATACCAGCAGTCTTTAAAAAAAAATGATAAGGAAAATTTTAGATCATACAGCTTCAAAGATTAAAAAACACTGATCAAACTCCGAGATCCAAACCTCCTTGGAAGGACTAGCAGACAGTTCACTCCACAAATTTGTTTGTGAACTGCAGACACTTGCAGTCGAACTAGTACACCTATCTACCTATTTCGATTCAAGAACTAGACTATCTGGAGACTTTGGAAGGAAAGTTCTGACTAGCTATGTAAAAGGCCCCAAATAAGCATCCCTTATGTTCACTTTACCCCTAATTCACCCCAGAGCTAACAAATCATTTCTGTGCAGTGGTTGCAACCTCCGCTCTGAACTGAATCTAAGACAGAGAGCTCTTTGGAACAATTATATATGTTTGTACACTATATAAAAGTATGAACAAGTTAACGAATTTCCCCCTCTTAGTCTAGACTATAAATCCTGCCTAATTGTGCTATTATAATATTTAATTCCTATTGAAAGGACATGTAGATATAGAGGTTTCATTTTCATTTAGGACATAAGAGTTGTTCCTGTAAGCAAACAGTGATACTAAAAGGCAATTCAAATTTAAGCAACCTCTTCTTCATCTTCAACCCCAACAAAAGAAGAAAATAGAAAAAGAAAGAAAGAAACACAATAGACTATAGTTGAGATTGTACAAAAGAAGACCAGTCAACAATCAAGATGAATCAACAAACCATTACCAGCCTTCCCTAAGAACCAAAGAGAGCGCAAATTAAATCCCTAGACAAGACAAGAAAGAAAATGATGGAAGGGTACTCAACATAATTAAGTTACATTTAATATTTTTTATAAGGCACGTTACATCTGTATTTTACATGGCAATATTTTTCTTTTCAAAGAATGTTAGTACATTAAACTTTTTTATCAGGTCTTAATCAGTTGTATAAATTCACTCAATACCAATTTCACAATTTCAAAGAAACCCCTGCAAATGCTAGTGCATCACAGGCCACTCAGCCAAAGCATGCCAAAATCACCTTAATGAGCACATTATTAGAGAAGGAAGATCAGGGGCGAAATTTTTAAGGGATGACTAGATACACATATAATTTATATATGTCCATAGCTTTTCAGTATTATCGTTGAGAATGGTCTGCTATTTATTACAATCAAGCCGATCTGAATTAACAATTGAAATGTATAATTACCTGAAGAGCTAAGTATGCTGCCATGCACATACAGTTTCCTATTAAGCATAAGACACCGAGGTGCCAATTATCAAATCCCAGCTCCAGAAAAGTAGACATTAGCCAACCAGCAGGCTCTGGTTGACCCTTAGCACTTATCTCAATTTGTGCTGTGAAATCTGATGTGCCGTCTCCAAACACCACTGGACCACGGAATACAGCCATTAAAATCGCCCCAGAAACACAAACAATGGTACCTCCAACTTTTGCCTGACCTTCCACAGTAAGAAGCTTTGCGGTTTCTGCACTGCATAAATTACACATATGAATTATGTTGGGCAGGTCAACAACTGCGACAGATAAGTTATGTAACAATACTAGAAATGCACAATGTACTAGCCCATGTTCCTTTCTGTAATGATGGAAGCCTTTGATGACTTAAAAAGCAGGGAACACGGACTACTTCATAGTGAATACTTTTTCCGAAAGCCCGTTCCTTGAATTTCCATTATTTTTTTTATACTGAGAGATCCCCAAGAAGCACCCGCCTGCATCTCAACTAAATTAAGGCATAAAAGTTTCTCCACATCTTAGATGCCCATCTCATTTCCACTCAAATATTATGCAACAGCACCATGTTCTTTGTGATCCACTTCAGGTGTTACCTTGACAATTGAACACCCTATACTCTATCATTGATCATAAAGTTACAGTTTAAATGGTACACAATTAAAATAAACAAAGGAGCACCTAAGTTGGTTTTGGCAAACAAAAATGCCCCCTTACCTCAAATGTTTCCAAAACAGCACCACATATACCAATTTCATGAAAGTTTACCCTTGTGAGATCCATTTAAGCGTTGTCCAGTTACAGGGAATAACTATAGCTTTTGGAATAATGAAAATATTTCAATTAATCTAGACATTTAGAAACCAATTTCTTCTTCTTCTTCTTTTTTTTGGGATAACTGTAACTTGTATTATATCACCAAAAACAGTATTTAGGTAGTACTGAAACCTTATATACAAAAGGCTCTAATGTCCACTATGTTCTATCCAGATTGGATCTAATACATCTATGATAGATATAGTGCCATTAGAGTATATCTGGTTACACCAAAAACCAAGTAAAAGAATGAAATTCAGTTTGATCCACCTCATTTTCTAAGCTTTCAAAGCACCTAGAATTCCTCTCTTTCTAGATGGTCCACCAGATACAGGTTGGAATCGTTCTCCATCTTCTCTTTTCCTTTGCTTGTGCTCCTGCTTCTTCTCAACTTAAGAGAGCTTCTGAGACTTTACTTGGCATTGTCCAGGATGTACCTTTGAGGTTTTGGATGATGCTCCATAAATAACCAGTGATCCTGCAGTGGAGGAAGAGATGATTGACTGTTTCTACTTCTTATTTGCAAAGAAAGCACCTAGAGCATAGGATGTGTCCCCTCCTCATCAGGTTGTTCATAGTGAGAACAGCCTCTTGCTACCAGCCATTTGAAACATGCTATCTTTTGTGGGACTCTAGCTTTCCATATTTGTTTCTAAGGCCAGTTAGTAGTTTGGAGTGTGTTTTGATTCATCATTTTATACACCTTATTAACTCTGAACTGCTCCTTGTTGCTGCCTTGCCACCATAGAACATCCTCTCCTGGCTGTAGACCTGGGAACTCTTCAATGGTACTGAGGAAATTGGCCACCCTTTGAACTTCCCAATCATTGATCTGTCTCCTGAAGATGAGATTCCAGCCTTCAGGAGTCCACAATTCTGCTATAGTCTTCCTTTGGTGTAGCACTATGTTGAATTTGTCAGGGAATACCAGATCCAGTCTACCTACTTCATGCCATTTGTCTTACAAAAAATCAGTTCTGCTCCCATCCTTTACACTGATCCTAGTATGAGTCTTCAATTCAGCCAGCCTACCGTGATCTGATTGATCTCCACAAACTGGTCCCATAAGTTGTATTGACTTCCTTAGTCATCCATTCATCCTCTAATTTATATTTAGCTTTAATGACTTTTCCCCATAAAGCTTGACAGTCGCTGGACAGATTATACAGCCAGTTCATCCTTAGAGATTTGCTTTGTATTCTCAAGTTTCTGACTCCCAGACCACCATATCTTTTTCCTTCAGTGACAGTTTTCCACTTGACCAAGTTGTAGCCTTTCTTTACTTTATCTCCTTGCCACAAGAACTTCCTCCTAATGCTGTCCAACTTATTGATAATCCCAACAGGAATGGGAAATAAAGACATCATATAAGTTGGAAGCGCATCAAGCACAGCTTGTATGAGGGTTACTCTGACACACCAAAGACAAATACTGGGTCTTCCATCTTGCTAGCTTTTTTTCACACTTTTCAACTACATTATTTCATATCTCCACAGCTTTTGATTTGGCACCCAGTGGCATCCCTAGATAGGTGGTAGGTAGTGTTCCTACTTTCCCCCCTAGCACTGTTGCCAGTTGACTCATTTCAATGACTTCATTAATGGGGTAAAAGAAACTTTTCGTCCAGTTTATGTGCAAACCTAAGATCCCTTCAAAAAGCACTAGTACGACCCTAAGATATCTCAATTGTACATTTTCAGCATCACAAAATATAAGGGTGTCATCTGCATATTGTAGATGAGTCACCTCTAAGCTCTCATTCCTGCTCCTGGCTACTTCAAATCCATTTATCCATCCATACTCTTTTGTTGTTTTGATCATATTGTTGAGGCCCTCCATCACTATCACAAACAGGAAAGGGAACAAAGGATCCCCTTGCCTGAGACCCCTCAGTGCTTGAAAATAATCCACTGGTGAACCATTGATTTATATGGAGAACCTGACTGTAGTACTACAAAACTTGATCCAGCTTATTCACTTTTGTCCGAAACTCATTCCGTCCAGCATATTCAATAGAAAATTCCAATTCACATGGTCATCTATGTCCAA
Source organism: Datura stramonium (assembly GCA_018107945.1). Lineage (NCBI taxonomy): Eukaryota > Viridiplantae > Streptophyta > Magnoliopsida > Solanales > Solanaceae > Datura > Datura stramonium. The sequence continues at coordinate 463,381 of JACEIK010000150.1, read as the reverse complement.
AACATAGGACACCAGGTTTCTTAAGCTTCTGCCTTGAGTCCACCGCTTCATTAGCTATCAACACAGCATCCATGATCTGTCTACCTTTTATGAAAGTCATTTGATGAACACCCACCAGCTTGGAGATGATCACACCCTTTAGTCTTTCTGTCAGGACCTTAGATAACAACTTGTAAATGCTTCCAATCAAACTGATGGGCCTGCAATCCCTAAGCTCTAATGCTCCTTTCTTCTTAGGAATGATGGCTATGAATGTAGCATTTATGCTCTCTCAAAGATTCCATGTTCATGGAAATTTTGAGAAGTCTTCATGATATCATGCTTCACTATCTCCCAACACTTGATGAAGAAACCCATGGAGAAACCATCTGGACCAGGGGCCTTATCAGAGACACAATTTCAGGCATTGTAGGACTTCTTCTTCATCAAACTTTCTATGTAGATTCTCCCTATCCTCTTCTATTATTGTTGGACCATTTGTGAACTGACTAATAAGCCTCCTGTGATTTGTTTCTGTATACAGTTTCTGGTAGAACTTAGTGATCTCTTCTTCTATTTTTGCTAGTTCCTCAGTGATCTCCCCTTGGATGGATAATTTGTCAATATTGTTGTACCTCTTATGAGCATTTGTTGTCCTATGAAAGAATTTTGTGTTCCTGTCTCCTTCCTTCAGCCATAAGGCCCTTGACTTTTGTCTCCATGAAACCTTTTCATTTTTCAACAAGGTCTCATATTCTGAATTTAAAGCAGTTTTCCTTTCTATCTCCACCTCTGTTAGTATTCTAGAACCCATATGTTGATCCAATTCTGCCAATTAGCTTAGTAGGTTTTTCTTTTGTATCCTTAAGTTGCCATCTTGCCCTTCGCTCCACTCCTTCAGCTTTGATTTCAGTGCCTTTTAATTTGCAGGTAAGGACATAGTCAGGCTTACCTGTGCAATTGAAAGAACTCCACCATTCCTGAATTCTATCACAAAATCCTGGTGTCCCCAACCACCAGTTCTCGAACATAAAGTAGCTCTTCCCCCTGTGCCAAGACCCTCCCTGCAATACCACTGGAGTATGGTCTGAGGCCAATCTTTACATTGTCCACTGTTTTATATGGCTAAAACTTTCATCCCACTCTTTTGATATTAGAAATCTATCAATTCTGGAAGCTATGTATGTCTTTTCTCTTTTGAACCAAGTGTAGTTTCCATCTTGCAACTGAAGGTCTATCAGCTTCATGTCTTCAATAAAGTTTGAGAACTCTATCATTCCTTTTGTTCTTCTCTTACAGTTTCTCTTCTCCGACACATATCTGGTAGTATTAAAATCTCCACAGATTACCCATGGTCCTTCCATCAAACCCCTCACTGCACTGATCTCTTCCCAGACCTTCCTTCTTTCAATGTAGTTATTTGGGGCATACACCCCTGATAAATAACAAGAGAAGTTTTGTAGCTGTGCCTCGAACTTACATGTCAATGTGTGCATGCCTGTTTCCAAGACTTTCCCCTTCCATTTTCTACTGTCCCATAGAAGCAGGATGCCTCCTCTCGAGCCACTGGCCTCCAAGCACGCAGATTTATCCATCTACCTTCCCAAATCTATTTAACTATGCCAGTGATATCCCTCTCTAGTTTAGTTTTCTGAAGACATTATATCTGTCTGCCAGCTGACTATCAAGCTCTGCACTATTCTTCTTTTATTCCTGTCGTTCAACCCCCTCACATTCCATGAAACTAGTTTGCATTGCATGGATTAATATCAAGTATCTTCCTCCCTTTGTTCCCTTTTTTCATTGCTTTTGAATTTAACATCAAAGGTCACCAAATTCTTGAGTTCCTACATCCCCTTGCCTTTGTTCTTTCTGCCTACATTTTCAGCTTCCACATTCCTGACCTGTCTGCAGCTATCAACCTGTAGCAATAATTCTAAAGCCTCCTGCTCGTGACCTTGAAAGTCCACCTCCAATAGTTTGCTTATTTTGAATAGATTTTGTTGGACCCATTTGGAAGTCTCCCCGTCATCCGTCCTATAGTCTTGCTGTTATTGAACAAGTATAGGAGTAGCTTCGTCGACCTCCCAGTTGACTATGGTGGTAATCGGGTTATGACTCTCTGCCACAATCATACTTGCTTCACCCAATTGTTCTGCCCCAAAATTCCAGATTTGCCCTTCCTTCTCTACTGACAGCTGCCTGTCGACTCTCCCATTGACCTCCTCTGTAACGTTGAAAGTTATCTTATCCCCTTTGTCGGAGGGTGGAGCTTTCTGGATATTTGCATGCGATTGTTCTTGTAGGTGGAACATCTCCAGAGCCTCTAACTTTTTATCGTTTGGGAATTCTGTATAGTTTTGGGTTTTTAAGTCATTAAAAATGAATGAGGCCACCATATCAGGCCTAAAATCCCAATGTTTGTCCGTCTGGCCCAAACCCACTATGTGACTTAAGTCACTCATGTGCATCTCACGTGTGCTAGGGTTTACTTGGAGCCCAGTTGTCCTCAATCCCTCCCCCACGTGTTCACTGACCACCAAATCCCTTGGCAGATGGGATTTCTATCCTTTTCCACTTCTGCATGCCTCTTTGAACCTTTGTGTATTAGTACTATCCGGTCTATGCACTGTCTTCTTCTCTGACTGGCTGATGTACCACCTCCGGTCAAATTGGTATGTGAAACCTGACACCTCCTCTGGTAATGGATACCTCTCTAGGTATTTTCTTACAGTTGTTTTTCACCAAGATTCTAGCCCACTTCAGGTGATTCTTGAGCTCAGTTTCCTCCTCTGTCAATATCCAACCCCCACAAAGTTCTCCAATTTCTTGGAAGACTTTCTGCGACCACAGATGTAGGGGTATACCTACTGCCTTGATCCACGTTTGATCCACCATAGGTTCATTGGGAATGCTTCCTACCAGAGGATTCCACCATTCCAGGTGTATCCTTTTGTTCCTCCAGAGCCATTGTCCTTGAATGATTTGGTCCGCCATAAACCTGTTAGGGAATTCGAACAGGAATTTCTCATCATTCATCTTGTATAGGTTAACCCCGAAGGATTTTTTCCAGGTTACAGATACCCATCTCCTTATGTCTGCCAGTGTAGGCTTATCTGTTGTGTCCCCTCCAAAGTTTCCTACCAAACACCTGTTAAGCTGCTCATTCTCTTGGACCTCGTCATTGTCCTTTATAAGTACCTGTCCTTCCTTTCTGGTCACCTCTGCCACACGTAGACTATTTGATTGCCATTTTCTTTCCTGTATGCTTTGGAAAATGAATAGCTGTGATCTGTTAGCCTTGACTGTACTTCCCCTCTCTGAGTTTGAGCATTTAATGAAGCCTTCAATCTTTAATGCAATTTCCAGCCATCCTTCATTTAAGTTTAACTCTGGGATGATTAGTACAGACCTGCCTCCGCTATTTAAAGAGATAATGCTTATGTATCTACTATAGGCGTTATGCTTTTTGTTGCAGAAAAGCTCTGTACCTTGATCTGAGAGCTTCCAACTTCTGCTCCTTGTATCCTTGTCCTTTGATGCCTCTTTAAGGATCTCGCAAATCCTTACCATGCACCTGTTGCTAAAAGTCGATCTTCGCATCATCCTACGGCTTCTCTCAACCCATTCGAACCATTCTACGTTATTGGTTGCCTATTTGGTAATGTCGAAAGATTTGAAGTATATTCTATTCTCCCCCATTCAGGATAATGGATTGGATAATAGATATAATATATAAAGTGGAGGATTTTGCAATAATCACAGTGGGTGATTACTGTTGGCTAAGAGAAAGAAGGGCTAATTCCGGTGAGAGATGGCAATTTCCTCTTCTTCGTCTTCCTCTTC
>JACEIK010000150.1:443629-459483 GCA_018107945.1 Datura stramonium | reverse complement strand
CCTCTTCTTCCACTGTTCCCCCTCCCCCCCTCCTCGTCTTCGTCCTCCTCCTCTTCGTCGTCCTCGTCTTTTGCTAACAAGATTCCTATAAAGTTCAAAATTTATAATAGCAAAGCGTCTGCTTATACTCTAAAACATCAACCTCAACATTTGCTTTGATTGGTAAAAGATATTTCTATTAATGTGCAGCAAAATGCTGCGAGTAATTACAGGAAGTAACTACATCACAAAAAGTGCAACGAGCCCAAAAAATCTATAGCTTCTGTGTCATTTGCAACTCCCATGTTACACCCCAAAAAACACCAAAGAGATGCATCTATAGTTAATGCTAGTTACTGATTCTTTTTTGCTATCAAAAATACAAGTGTTCCTTTCTTTCCAGATGATCCTCCATATGACTGACGCCAGTGAAATTCCAAGTTGTAAATTTGTCCTTTTCTAGACCTTTCATGTACCTCATTTGCAAAAGCTCTTAACCAGTCTTAGGCATTGTCCAACCGACTCCACTATATTGAGAATGAAATGCCAAATATATGAGGTAAAGACACAATTGATGAAGAGGTGATTAACATCCTTGTCTTGTCTCACACAAAGGGCACCTACTGCAGATAGAAATCCCTCTTCTTTGAAGATTCTCAGAAATTAGACAAGGACCATGTGCCACCAGCCATATAAAGCAATCCACCTTCAAAGGTGCTCGGTTCTCCCAGATGCATCTCCATGGCTACTTAGAGAGACTCAGATTGTCTGCAAAAGTCCTAAAGTGTTGATAGCAGAATTTAACCTGGAATCTCCTTTTTGCATCTCTTTTCCATATTAAGGAATCAGACTTGGAGTGTACAGGGGCGAGGTTATACAGTAGTAACAAAAGAGAGGAAACACTATCGACCTCCCAATCAATTAGACTATGCCTGAAGCTGAGATTCCAATCATTCTCTAACCAATAATCACTATAACCTCCTGATTTTGTGCCATAGAGAAAAGGTGGAGTTTTGCACCTTTAATGAGGATTGCCCTGTCTAAATGTATCCAGAACTTGATTTTTCTGTCATTTCCCACCTGAAGTGCGGTATTTGAAGAAAAAAAAGAATCGCAATGGACCCTACTATATTTCCAAATGCCATGAAAGCTCCAGAAGTGTGTAAACTTGGTCGTCAAGGAGTTGAGATCATATTTTGCAGCAATTACCACTCCCCACAATACCTCTTTCTCTTGACTGAATCTTCAAAGCCACTTTTGCAACAAACTAGTGTTGTGGAGCTTCAACTTTTTGATACCAAGGCCCTCTATCTTCCTATTTAAGGACACTATTTCCCACTTTACCAGGTTGAAGGATATTTGTTCTCTATTTCCTTTCCACATAAAGTCTCTTTGAATCTTGTCAAACTTCTTGGCCACTGATGCAGGTAAAGGAAATAGATTCATAGTGATAAGTATAAGTAAAAAGGGAACCAATCACACAGTTTATCAATACCAGCCTACCTCCTAGTGAGAGGTAATTCCTCTTCCAACTTGAGAGTTTTTTCTCACTCTTCTCCACATTGTTATTCCATATAGATAAGGCTTTTGCTTTACTGCTCAGAGATAGTCCCAAGTACTTGGCAGGAAAAGACCCGACACTACACCCTATTATGTCTACCACCTCCAAAATATTAGATACCTCATTCACAGGATAAATAACATTCTTAGCAAGATCGACATGCAAACCCGAGACAGCTTTGAAGAACAGTAGCACCATTCTCAATTGCAGCATTTGCTCTTTCTCTGGTTCACAGAAGATCAGAGAGCCATCAGCATAAAGGTGCATAATGCGAAGGTGTCTTTGAATCCTAACACTGGAATTGAAGCCATTCATCCAACCCCGTTGTTATGTTATCACTAAATAAACGTTCCATAATGAGTTGGAATAAATAAGGGGAGAGTGGATCTCCTTGCTTCAACCCTTTTTAGCCACGAAAAGACCTTTAGGAGCCCCATAATAATAATAGATAACTCAACTGTAGAGATACAGAAAGATATCCATGTTATCCATTTCTCAACAAAACCCATTAACCTCAACATGCTGATAAGAAACTCTCAATGGACATTTTCAAAAGCTTTTTCCATGTCCAACTGACATGGAATGTCTGTTTTCCCTGCATTAGTCTGAGTCAACACATCCATTAGCGATAAATGCAGCATCTACTATTTGCCTACCCTTTATGAACACCATTTGAGAGGATAAAAAAAAAAAAAAACGGTCTAGAAGGAAGGTTAAGATGACAAAAGTTTGGGAACTCAAAAGTGTAGTTGGGATGAAACATGGACTAGCCCACTTCGCAATGCAAACCTTTTTTTCATTCTAAAAAGAATCCTTTTCTTAGATCAGCTGACCCGCCCACTATCTTGCTCAGTCCCATTAAGTTTTACCTCGCCCAGCCCTGTCCTACTCGGTTAACTGCTCCCCACCCCTGCCCCATTAAGGGATGGCCCTTGTTGTCCTACCTGGCTCCTACCTCGCTCAACTGCTCCCCACCCCTGCCCCATTAAGGGATGGCCCTGCCCTACCGCCTCTACTCTGCACATTGCCATCCTAGGTGCCTTCAGGAGGGGAGGGGAAATTTTATAGTTAGTTGGTCGCTAATCTAGCTGGAAGGTCGTAGGGGATTTAAAATGTAATTTCATTTCTCAAAAGAGGGAAGTGCAAACTGAAACGATATCAGTTAGCAATTTTTTCTGGAATTCAATGAATTCCCTCTTCTATCTGTCTCATTTTTATTGTGTCATTTTTTTATCCCATATGCGAAGTATTTCTGCAATTTAGTTCATAAGAAGGTCCAATACTCCAAGATGGTCACCGAGGTTTATCTCGGGTTGTATTGTATCAATTTGGAAGACATAGATTCTACAATTGATTGTAATTATTCTCACACAAAATAAAGTACTTGTGATTGCTCCAATTTAAAGCACAAAATAATTTTGGTATTAAGAATACAACATTTGAACTTGATAGAACTATGATTTTATACAGCTAACAAAGTTAAGCAAAATCATGATTCACTCAACACCCAGGACATGCAAGAAATGGAAGTGATGGAGACAGATATAAAATCGAGAGATGAAGGGGTTGAATGTTTACTGACCCCATAAGTACAGCAAGTATGAACGTAAAGACTGGTATTGCAGGTTGCAAAGCAGCAGCGTAAGTCGGATTTGTGTAGCCAAGACCAACAAGGAACAACAGTTGGTTACCGAAAATACTGTCTCAGTACCAAGAGAGGAAAATGGCATTTTCAGGAATAGGCTTTTATCAAGTATAACAAGACTAAGGAAATTAACAAAACAATTCCGAATATATATGCTCAGGACATGAAAACTTACCCAGTTAATCCTAAAATGAAGAATGACAGTAGAAGCCATTTATTCAGAGGAAGCCTCGACCTCCTAAACATAGAGAAACATAAATCATAGATTTGTGAGTGATGCTCATATAATTCCAAATATTGTAACTAACCTTTCGAAAGAACTTATAGAAAACAACGCGCGTGTGTGTGTATATATAATAATATATATAGTGTGTGTGTTTGTCAGTTTATCTCCAAGGATATCATATGATGAACGAATGAGGAGGGAAATTTGTTATGTTTGTCAAGCGAACAAACACACAGTGATATAAGCAGACTGAAAATATACTACATACTATAAGAACCTCAGTTTGCACTACTATACCACCTGTCCATACTAATGCTTTTTTTTTAACAAACTCAACTTGCACATCATCACGAACCCAGATCACAAATCATCATTAGAAAGCCACACACAGTTCTAATGGTATCTAATTAGCCTAACTATATCAAGGTTTCACACTCAAATCTCCAATTGGAGAATAGAAAAAAAATCATTTATAGTCTTTGCTTCAATTATTCTGGACTACCAAGTAGTCAATATTTTATATTATTTTGAGATGGTAACAATTTCAATATCATTTAAAAGCATAAAAGGTTATGCAAGCCGTATTTACATACTATAGAACCAAAAGAAATACAATCTAAGCAAAAACTATCATCTTCCTTACAGAGACTCGTAGGACTTCTGGTAGAGACTCAGTGTCATTTGAGTATTCTTGTTTACACCAGAAATAGAATAGCAAAACGCAATTCAGTTTTATCTTCTGAATAGAGTTTTTCATTGCTTCAAAGTATCTCGAGTTCCTTTCTCTCCATACAGTCCACCAAATACCGGTTTGGACAATGCTCCGTCTTCTTTTTTGATCAGGTGATCCTCCCCTTCCGTTCCAGCTTGACAGCAGTTCCAAGGCATTTCTATGGCATTGCCCAACTCCTGTTTTCCATAGCTAAAAGATGTTTTATAATAGTGTTGTCACTTTGTAGTGTAGAGATTACTATTTGACTCTACATTTTTCCCACATAGATGGCAAATAGAGCAAAGTTGTATACCCCTCCTGTTCGCGCGTGTTTTTTTTTTTTGATAACCGTGGTGTCTAGACCAGCTTGCGCGCACCTCGACTAATTCCACAGGATACCTACCACCTCCCACCAGCAACAGGTCTCAGGTAACTCTGTCCCCAAGGCTAGAACAGATGGGATGTTTATGCTCGCCTCGAATAGCCTACCGAGTTCCCTTAGAGTAGTCTTGGAAGGCAGTTCCTTATCGGGCGACTGTAGAACGGCCGACTATAGGTGGTAGGGTAGGGTGGGTGGTACTACTCTGCGGCCAATCAATCTACGTGTATTCCCTCAGAAAGGAAGTACTTATGGGGGGTTTTATCCCTAAAAGCACCTAGTGTTTTTTATCTCTGCTGAAGTTTGAATCTGAGACCTCATGGTTCTCACCCACTTCATCGACCACTAGGGCACACCCTTGGGTGCCCTCCTCACATTTTCCTGTGTCAAACAAGCCTTCTTTGTAACCAACCACCCAAAACATGATACTTTGTATGGGATCTTGACCTTCCATATATGTTTCCAAGGCCACAACTCAGTTTAGTTGTCAATGTGATTCAGCACCTGATAGGATGATTTAACAGAAAAGTTCACAGAGTTGTGCCCTAACCACCATGGTCTGTCTTGATCCTGTTTTACCCCTGTGAACTGGTAGATTGTGTGTTGGAATTCAGCAAATCTTGCAATCAACCAACTACTCACAAAATAATTGGGATTTGCTATATGAACCTCTGTCCATCTTGCTCTATCGAGCCCATTCCATTCCAATACTGCAAAAATAAATTGATTCTTAAAAAAATTAAGGATTCTATAAAGCTAAAGGTTATCTAAATCTCCTACTTATTCCTATACTGACAGTGACATACAATATTTAATCAAACTAAAAGAATTCTTATCAAATATTAGACTCAATCTCAACTAGTTGGTTGTGTATATGGATTGTATACTTTCATTGTGTTCTATTCTCAAGTAAATCCACATTGACTCCAAGAAATTGTAAGTTCTTTAAGGTAATTTACACCCACGTGTTAGGTGCACTTTTAAAACATTCAACTACTACAGTGTGAGTGTCACACCTACTAGTATGTTTCGAGGTCTATGGTCAAGAAACCCTTCTTTCAAAATGTCTACTCGCAAACTCTGTCTAATGGGTTAATTTTTAATCTTTTCCAATTTATATGATCACACATCTATCTCAACATCTACATTCATTATTGATATGTTAAGCCTTAGAAATCCAACAATTACTCTCATAAAGCACTGTTGATCTCACAACTATTCTAAAAAACGTGTCTTTTACTTTGTTCGGCCCTTTCCTATTGCATAACACTGTTGCAACACTCCTCAATTTCCACCCTGTATTTCAGTTTTATGCATTACATCTTCATCTATCATGTCATTCTCTTGAAAAAGTAAACCTTCTTATGCTAATTGTCTACATCTAGACACATAATGCCATCGAATCTTACTTTACTTCATTCTTCTTAACGAATTATCTACGTTTAGACACCATAATGCCATCAAATCTTACTTTACTTCATTCTTCTTAAGGGGTTAAATTTGCAATCATTTATGTTTTATTATTACTTATCCTAAAATTCTTATTCTCTAGATTGCTTCTCCTTGATTTAATAACTTTTAGTTGACTCCTTATTAATTGGCGAAATATATAGATAGCCCCTCTAACTTGTCCTCAAAATCTTCATTTTGACACTCCATCTCAACTATGTTCCATTTTAACCCGTCAACCCCTTTTCCAATGGATCATTTAAACACAAAACATTTTATCCAGTGTAAAAAATTCAACATGTGTATACAAACATAGAAAAGGTACCCACCAATTAAATATTGCCATTTTATTTTCCTATCTGTGTTATTCGGGTTTAACCCAAATACTTTAGTTCCCTAATTTTTAACCCAAATGTATTACATGTAAAATAATAATGTATAGTACTAGTTTGCAACTCAAAATTGTTATATTTAATTTACAGAAAGGAGAATTTCATTTTTATTTCTAAAATCAAAGACAAAATATTGTATTTTGTTAACGTAAATTGCTATTTTTCAATAATTATTCTGCTTACCTTATAAAAGTAACTTATTTAAACTATGTAATATAACTATACTTCCTTCCATATTACTTTTCCTAATTTTAGGACTTTAAAATTTACCAAACCTTTATTTAATAATCACTTAAGTAATATTTTCTATAATCCTTATGAACGAACCAATTTAAGTTGTGTCAGATCAGCCTTTGTTCTATGAAGTATTTGCCGGAAAAAAATAACTTTTTCCAGTAAACAAAATATTAATGTGCTTATTATGGATTCCTGTGGCTGTTTTTCTACCCATTCACCAAAATTAAGTTTAGCTTTTTATCTTCTGATTTTTTCCCAAGAACTTTCACATGAGTAACTACTTTATAGCTATTAGAGAATGAAGAAGTTCAATTCTTTTTTAAATTCTTTATATAAGAAAAATCACTATTAACTAAATTAAAAAACTGATAAATAAAGGAATTAAAAAGAGGTGGAGTTTGAAGTTGTCTCAAGCACCTACCAAGGAAAAGGAACTACAAATCAACTTTTTGTGTTTAAATGATCCATAAGGAATGAAATTGGAGGGTTAAAATGAAACAGGGTTAAGATGGATTGCCGATATGAAAATTGGGGGCAAGTTAAAGGGGTTGTCTATGTATTTGGTCTTATTAATTTGGTCAATTCATAAAATATAAATTGCAGATAGCATGTATCATAAAATTTCATCTTGTATACTGCTGGTAAGTAATCCATAACAAGGATAAGAAAGCAGGACGTCAAGGTAATACTTGTTGTAGACCCATAATTATACATATGTCCGTACGGGGAACTCATTAGTATCTCATTCTACAAATCACACGTGTGACCACTTCCTTGACATGTCCATTATGAATTTTATATATTTGGTATGCGTTCCTTTCTACATAGTATCCATCAAGGACATTTTCTTTATAAAGTAAAGGTAACCCGCCAAGGACTTCCCTTAGCAATCAATCGTGTGTGTTTGGAATTAAAGTAGCCTACATTAGAGCCTAGGCATCCTTCCACTCCTTAATATCACATTGAATAGTTTGATTAGCCGTACTTCTTCAACTTCTCCAAAGTTCCAACCTCTGCAAGGATACTATATGAACCACAGACTTCTCAAACTTTCATGGTTTGTGTATTGAGCAACTGATCAAGTAGCCCCTCCATCTCCTTTCAATCTCACTGTCTCCTCTCAAAGTTATTAGGAACCGTACTTATCAACAAAAGAAAAAGTTATTAGGAACCGTCCTTAATTGTGTATATGATTAAAATAGTATAGAAGGGCAGAAAATATTAACAATAGCTACTTTAACCAAGGTTGACTGACAACTTCTATACCAAAAATTAGCTATCCTTTATACCCCAAAAAACAAAGATTAGCTCTTACCACAAATCTTCAAGATGAAATATGGCACAATTATGAGTGGAACTTACAAGGGGCAGTCCACAACTCTCTCATAAACACAAAATAGTGGGCAGTCCACAATTCTCTAATAAGCACAAACTAGTTGATATTGCAGCATCAAGTAGTTTCATCTGAACAAGACGAACCTACTCCTTTTATAAGGTAAAATAATTTTACTAACAGTAGGAAAAGTCTCCAGTATACAAGCAGTATATCAAAAACTCTCAGTACAATCAGCTTATTGGTTCATGAATCAAAATAGCTCCATGAATGGGGTATGGCCTTGGAAACTGATTCGGAAAACAAAAATTTCAACAAAGGTATCTTGTTTTGTCTGGTTGGTGGCAAGGAGAGCATGTTTAACTCAACAAAAGCTGCAAAGAAGAGGTCTTCAGATTTGTTCATGGTGTCTACTATGTTGTCAGGAGGGTGAAAGCAGTGAGCATCTTTTCTTACATTGTAAGACAACAATAAATCTGTGGCAGATGTTCTTTTATATTTTGGGCATAAATTGGGTTTTGACTAGTTCTACTATGGATCTTTTGAATCATTGGATGAATGTGGAAAAGAGAATGGAGAGGAAAATTGGTGAAAGATCATCCCAGCATGTATTTGGTGGACAATATAGAAAGAGAGGAACTCGAGACATTTTGAAAATACTAGCAATTTCATTCAAAAGATTGGGATGAATTGTCTTAGTTTAGTTCTTTTTTTGGGTGTAAACAGAATTAATGGGGGAAGTAGGAGATTTACTAGATTTAGTTGGTAGAGTGTAAAGATTACGGATCTGGTAGGGGTTTTTTCCCCTTTGTGTTTGCTCTTTTTGATGATGTAAAGTTCTAAATTCAGCACCTGTTATGGTGTTGAGTTTTATAGATAATACAAATGGTTACCTTTCTCAAAAAAAAGGGTACAAAATCTACAACTTTTATTAAAAAAAAATAAAAGGGTAGAGTATCTATAAAAGAATATGATTTTGCATAAAAGTCACTAAGTGTTTTATTCCGTGGTGTTTTAGACTTTCCAGTTAGAACCACCAAGTCTTTTATACAAACTAAAACTTCACAGAAGTACCCAAAAAATACTAGGAATGGGGAATAATAGGTTATTCCTCTAATATACAAGATCATTTCCTATCCCCTCAAAGGCTCTCATATTTCTTTCCTTGCACATGACCCACATTAGTGCTAATGGAGCCACATCTCACGCCCTCAGTCTTCTCCTCCCTATAAAGGACTAGTTCAATTATGCCTCTTTCACTATGCCTAGTATTGTGCACTCTAATCTGAAACATTTCAAAATCTCCCACATAAGAGAGTTGCTACCTTGCAGCGCAAGAGCAGGGGATCTATGTCCCTGCCCGAACTTCTGCAAGAACACGAGTTGATGAATTTCTCAAATTTTCAGCTGTTAAGATCCCTCCCTTGATGCCAGCCAGGTAAAGAAGCTTATTTTCCTTGACGCCCTAGGAATTCAAGCCAATAACTAGGCAAAACCCGACTACTTCCTTACCAAAAGCTCATGGCATTAAGACTAAACCATGAAAAATCCATCTCTCCCGCTCCCACTTTTATATATCTTGGCCAACATGTGATGTGTTGTGCTTGTAGATCATTTCAAGCAGACTTCAAAATTCAGCGACCTCCCAATCCTAGGTTTCTCTTAAACCTAGGTTCCAATGAACTCCCCTCTACTGCACTCAGGATTTTTTGTACTATCATCTCCTTTTATGTGTTTTCTTGTTGTCCTACCAGTTATCTTAAAAACCGAATCTGTTTCCATCTTCAATCTTGAGATGTTATGTTGACGTGGAACTCCTGCAACTCCTTCATAATATTCCTCCAAAGTTCGCACTTGATTGAAATTTTAATGTTTTTAGTCCTCCAACCTCCTTCCTCGGTCCCATATTTTTCCATTATTACCTCCCTCCGGAGAGGTGGTGCTCCTTAATTCGGAACCTCCATATCCACTTCCCTAAAAAAGCATTGTTCAAAACAAGGTAAACTTCACCTCCAGGCCTCCCCGCCTCTTTGGGGATGTGACAATCTATCAACTTACTAAGTGGAACTTCCTATCTCCATTTGTTGAGTCCCATATGGAGTTCCATTGGAGTCTTTTTTATTCTCCAGTAAGCTAGCTGGTGACTGTAGCATTAACATAGTATGTGGAAATGCTAAAAAGTGTGCTCCTAATCAAAACTTTCTTCCCCCTTTTTTGAAAAGTATTTCTTCTACCAACCTGCTACTTTTCATAATCATCGGCTTCCATGTTGATTGGTCTTTATTGGATGTGTCCCATGCTAATCCAAGGTAAACTACTTCTACATCGAATTCCAAAAAGAAGACACGAAAGAGTTGGCAAAATGATTGTGATGGTGTTGGTGACACAGGTTCAAATGTCATCGAAGTATGGGTTTGTGTTAAATGTTGGTATTCTGTCTACGACTATATATCCCTGCTATTTGACCACAAAAAGAATAAGCAAAAAGGGGGGAAACTCCTATACAGAGAGGAGCAATTAAGTTGTCACTATCTGAATATGTAAGCAGTTATTTTCCAGCTTCCAGAACATGCCCACAGCTCATAAAAAATCATGTTTTACATGTACATCAGTTCAGTTGTCTATTGATACAAGTGACGAAGTCTGTTAAGTTTGTTAGCTGATGTGGCGGGGGTAGTTGGTAGCTTGTTAGCTGACGTGGCAAAGTAGTTATTAGTCAGTTAGAGTCAAAGCAGTTGCATTGTGTAGCTAACCTGTAATTGATTTGTATAAATTCATTTGGGCATGTAATAGAATTCATTCATGATTGATATTCCTGTAATTGATTTGTATAAATTCATTTGGGCATGTAATAGAATTCATTCATGATTGATATTATAATTCTCTTTCTCTTTCTCTCTAAATTTAGCCATTAATCTTGGTAATACCCGGAATTGGCAGTCATCTTCTTCAAGTTAACTCCTAGATTAACGATTTCCATCCTTCGATTCTTGTCGATTGCAACTATTGTATCAAGTGGTAGCATAGCTCGAGGTCCTTGGAATCACAAACATGACGAGAAGTAAAAATCAAGAGAAACCAGTAGAAGGAGTGGAAGATCCATTATCACAGATTCAAAATCAACTTCAAACATTGCTGGAAGGTATGTCCAGTATATATGCAAGAAATGCTCAGGCTGATAAGGAACTGCAAGAGATCAAAGAAGCCTTGGGATCCATGGCGGCTAAAGGAAAGGAAAAGGAGCAAGGAAGGGCCGAATCTTCAACCAACAGAAGCATTCCAGTAGAGTTTTGCAACGAGGGTCGTGACAAGGAATTCCATGGTGGTTCAGGGTCCAATGGTCAGGGTAACCTCCTAAATAGATATACTCGATTAAACTTTCCTCGCTTTTCTGGTTATGATTTACGTACTTGGCTGCATAAGGTGGATCAATATTTTTCCATGGATGAGGTTCCTTTTGAGTAGAGGGTAAGAGTAGCTTCAATTCATCTAGAGGGTGAGGCTATTGCGTGGCACAGGTCTTACTTGAGATCAAGGAATTCTGCAAGTGATCCCTCCTGGATAGAATATGTGTTAGCATTGAATGAAAGGTTTGGGGATGGATTTGAAGATCCGATGGAGGCTATAAAGAATTTGAGTCAAACTAGAGGTGTTAAAAAATATCAGGCTGAGTTTGATAGATTGCTAACAGGGGTTAATCTTTCGAATGAGAATTCTATCAGTTGTTTTTTAGGAGGATTAAAACCAGAACTGAATAAGGCAGTGAGAATTCAAGCACCTAGA
The DNA here is from genome assembly GCA_018107945.1 of Datura stramonium. NCBI lineage: Eukaryota > Viridiplantae > Streptophyta > Magnoliopsida > Solanales > Solanaceae > Datura > Datura stramonium. The sequence continues at coordinate 447,787 of JACEIK010000150.1, read as the reverse complement.
ACATTGATGCAAGCATACAAGATTGCTAGGCTACAAGAAGGGGTATTTGAGGCTCAAGCTCAGACATGGGGCTTCAAACCAGTCCCTAGAGCATCTAATCCTATCCTGCCTACTCCAAGTCAGTTCAGGCAAAGGAGTTATCAAGGGACAACAGCTCCTCAGGCCACTGGTGTAAAGCCAAATAGATTTAGAAGATTGACAACTGCTGAGATGGATGAAAAAAGGGCCAAGGGCTGATGTTTTTTCTGTGATGAAAAATGTGTTAGGACATAACTGCAGGGCCAAGAAACAGTTGTATATGCTGGATATAGAGGAGAGTGACATAACCTTGGAATTAAAAGAAGGAGGAACAATGCAAGAAGTGTTGGAAGAAATGCAAGGAGGAGATGAGTTCATGGCAATATCATTGCACGCATTCACAGGTGTTAGTGGATGTCAAACCATTAGAGTAACTGGATATCATGAAAAGAGACCTCTTCAGGTCTTGATTGACACAGGAAGTACACACAACTTTATTGATCAAGGAGTAGCCAAGAAGCTGGGATGTAAGGCCAGCAGTATAGATGAGCAGTCCATCAGTGTGGCAGATGGTAGAAGAGTGCAAACAGCCTCAATATGCAAGGATTTGTAGTGGCTTTTACAGGGCACTACATTCTCATCTGATTTCCTATTACTTCCTTTAGGGAATGTGGATATTATATTGGGAGTGCAGTGGTTGAATACTTTGGTGAGAATCTTGTTTGACTTCAAAAATAGAACCATAGAGTTTGTGTATCAAGGAAGAAAGCATGTACTAAGAGGGGCCAGCAATCAACTCAAAGAAGCTAAAGCTAGTGCTATGATCAAAAGGAATGGAGAGGAAGCTCAATTCTTTATGATGACTGTGATCAGTGATGAAGAGTCGGGATTTTATTGTCATAACATACAAGCTAGCCAAGGTACAGATTTAAATCCAACTCTATCTAGCTTGATACAACAGTATTCTAGTATCTTTGAAGTTCCTACTACCTTACCTCCCCATAGAGGTTCTTTTGACCATAGGTTTCCTCTGATAGACTCAACTGTTCCAGTAAATAAGAGACCATATAGATATCCAGGATTGAAGGAGGATATTATAGAAAAACTAGTTCAAGAGATGATGAGCCAAGGAGTAATCCAACACAGTACCAGTCTGTATGCATCTCCTATGGTACTGGGTAAAAAAGATGGAAGTTGGAGATATTGTGTGGATTATAGGGAATTGAACCAACTGATAGTGAAAGACAAATTCCCCATACCTATAATAGAAGACTTGTTAGATGAATTATGTGGAGCTACTGTCTTTTCAGAAATTGATCTTAGAGCTGGCTATCATCAATTAAGGATGGCAGAAAGTGATGTATATAAAACAGCTTTTAAGACTCATGAAGGTCACTATGAATTTTTAGTTATGCCTTTTGGTTTAACTAATGCACCTTCTTCCTTTCAGAGTCTTATGAACTCTGTTTTTAAACCCCTCTTGAGGAAATTAGTGTTGGTCGTTTTTGATGATATTTTGATTTACAGCAAGAATATGTCTCTTCATGTTGAGCATGTTAAGGCTATATTTGACATTATGATTCAATTCCAGTTATATGCTAAAATGTCCAAATGTGCCTTTGGAGTAGCTAAGATGGAGTATTTAGGCCACTTTATTAGTGCAGCAGGTGTTTGCCACTGATCCTAAGAAAATACTGGTTGTTTAGCAGTGGCCTTTACCTACTAACATTAAACAGTTCAAGGGATTCTTGGGACTAGTTGGTTATTATAGGAGATTTATCAAGGGTTTTGGTGCTATTTGTAGACCTCCCCATGATTTGCTTAAGAAGGATGGGTTCTTGTCGACTGCTGAATCCACTAGTGCCTTTGAACAGCTCAAACAAGCTTTAGTTTCTACTCCTATGTTGGCTTTGCCAAATTATTCTCAACCATTTGTTGTGGAGACCGATGCTAGTGGTAAGGGAATTGGAGTTGTCTTGATGCAACAGGGACACCCCATAGCTTATATCAGTAAATCTCTTGCTCCCAGACACCAAGCTTTATGTGTATATGATAGGGAACTTTTAGCTTTTCTCTTTGTTGTTACTAAATGATCTCACTATTTTGTTAGGGGGTCAGTTCACTATTAAAACTGACCAAAAAGTTTTGAAGCATTTACTAGATCAAAACATGCACACTGATTTCCAGGTGGCTTGTATTTCTAAACTGATGGCATTTGACTTTTGTATTGAATACAAAAAGGGTTGTGAGAATAAGGTTGTTGATGCTCTTTCTAGGTTGCCTAATGCAAAATTATTAGCTCTTTCCTTATTGACTCCCCATGAGTCCTTGTTGGAGCAAATTAGAGCAACCTGGTTGTCTGATTCCACATTGAAGGATGTTATTGCTAAGTTGCAGGTTATGCCTTACAATCCTTCACTTGGTATAATAATCAGTTGAGGCGGAAAGGCAGATTGGTTATAGGTGATGATGTGCATCTGAGGAGGAGTATCATTGAGATGTGGCATAGTTCTACTCAGGGTGGTCATTCAGGCATGGATGTGACTATCAAGAGGCTTCAGTCGCTGTTTTACTGGAATACCTTGGTTCAAGATACTAGGGATTACATTAGCAAGTGTGACATTTGCCAAAGGCATAAGTATGATGTTGTTGCCAGTCCAGGACTATTGCAGCCTCTACCTGTTCCTGAGGGTGTTTTGACTGACATTTGTTTGGATTTTATTGAAGGTCTGCCTAAATCTCATGGCAAGGAAGTGATCTTGGTGGTGGTGGATAGATTGAGCAAGTATGGGCATTTCTTGGCTTTATCCCATCCTTATACTGCTCAGTCAGTAGCTCAATGCTTCCTTGACAACATATTCAAACTTCATGGTCTGTCCATCACCATGACTAGTGATAGGGATCCAGTCTTCCTTAGTACCTTCTGGCAGGAGTTATTTTCCTTACAGGTAGTACAACTACAGAGATCCACTGCCTACCATCCTCAGACAGATGGTCAAACAGAGGTATCGAACAGAACATTGGAGACCTATTTGAGGTGTTTCTGTTCAGATAAGCCTAAGGAGTGGTCTGCTTACTTGCCATTGGCTGAATAGTAGTATAATACTACCTATCATACAGCCATTAAGTGCACTCCTTATGAGGTTCTATATGGCCAAAATCCTCCTATCCATCTTCCTTATTTGGGTGGTGAAGTTGCTACTGAAATGGTGGATAGGTCTTTATCTGCTAGGGAGGTTATAGTTCAGCTGTTGAGATTCCATATTTCCAGAGCTCGGCAAAGGATGAAGGACATTGCTGATAAGCATAGATCTGATAGGTGTTTTGCAGTTGGTGATTGGGTCTATTTGAAACTGCAACCCTACAGGCAAGTGTATATTGTTGTTCGACCCTTAACAAGTTGGCTGCCTAGTTTTATGGCCCTTATCCTATTGATGCTAAGATTGGAGCTGTTGCTTATCGTTTATTATTGCCTGCTGATGTTCTTATCCATCCTGTCTTTCATGTATCACAATTGAAGAAGTGTTTGGAGGTTCCTACTGTCATCTCTTATCCTCCAGTCTTCCATCTTTCCAGCCCCTACTATCCTATGCCTGAGGCTATCTTGGAGAGACGTTTAGTGAAGAGGGGTAATCATGCTGTTAGCCAAGTGTTAGTGAAGTGGTCTGGTATTGACGCTTCTCAAGCTACATGGGAGTTCTTATCAGAGTTGCAGCATTGATTTCCTTTATTCCAGCCTAGAGGACAAGGCTTTTCTTTAAGCGAGGGGTATTGATACAAGTGACGAAGTCTGTTAAGTTTGTTAGCTGATGTGGCGGGGGTTGTTGGGAGTTTGTTAGCTGACGTGGCAAAGTAGTTGTTAGTCCGTTAGAGTCAAAACAGTTGCATTGTGTAGCTAATCTATAATTGATTTGTATAAATTCATTTGGGCATGTAATAGAATTCAGTCATGAGTTGATATGATAATTCTCTTTCCCTTTCTCTCTAAATTTAGCCATTAATCTCGGTAATACCCTGAATTGGTAGTCATCTTCTTCGAGTTAACTCCTAGATTAATGATTTCCATCCTTTGATTCTTGTCTATTGCAACTATTGTATCATCTATCCACAGAGTGGCTGAATGTAACTAAATCTCTTGGG